>BQNB010013868.1:0-76315 GCA_026074375.1 Tanacetum coccineum
GAAGACGGAATGGTCCAAGCAGGTTCAGGAGTAGCTGGTTTGTCTTCTTCAGGAAGTGGTTTCCACCAGTCTTTTCTCAAATTATATTTTGGTGGGTGATCATTCCGGAGTCATCATCGTTAGATAAATGTACCTATTCGTCGAGAATGGAATCATCCTGCATCAGATCATCTGAAGGAGATGTTTCTTGAGTAGCCGTAAAACCAGTTAACTCGTATCTCGTGTCAGATGTAGTCCAAGCCATGGATTGATGTGTGGAGGCCGCAGTCTTGGACGAGCTTAGAGCCTTACTGCCTTGTTGCTGAGCTAATCCTGATGTACCAGTAGATGGAGGAAGAGGATGTGGAGGCAACTAATAAGATCCTGATGCTCCTGAAGTACCTAGAGCACCCGATGCGCCTGCTGGAGGAGGTAGAGGAGGTGGGTGAGAATGTGGAGACCCAGGAGAAGTTCTTGGTGACTCACGTCTCTTTCTTTTCTTCTTGCGGGCTTCGTCCAGATCTGCAAGGAGTTGATTTGAGTAATCACGCTCCAATGACTTTTGCAGCGCGTCATACAATAGGATTTGTCTTCAAACATTCTTTGTTGGAGAATCTCCTTCATATCCACGGCAGGTAGATCACGGAAGCGAGCTCGAAGTGGGGCTTGCATTGCCCAATCAACAACATCGGTAACAATCTCATCAACTGCTTTGCTCACCTGCTGGGGAATATTTAGATTTTCCAATTTGTACAGTCAGGACCCATGTTTGTCCAACCTTTCCTCCAGCGCTAAGTTGCTTTGAACCAAATCTGCCATATGTTGTTCAAGCTCACCTATGCGACGTACTAGGATCGGATCTGTGGTGCTTTGTTGTGGTTGAGGTGGTGGTGGTGGAAGAGATGTTGTTGTTGTGGTTGCTATGACTGTTGCTGTTGATGTTGGAAGTGGTGCATGAATCATTGTGGAGACTAGGTATGAGACAATGAGATCAATAACCGAAGAGGTCATTGGAGGAACTGATGAGGTGTCCTGATGAATGGGAATCGTGACCATTGACTGGACCTCTAATTCAATATTGGTTTACTTAGGTTCTTCTTCTTGTGGCTTCTCTACGAAGAACTGATTGGTGAAGCTGAGTTCCTTGTAAAATTTTTATAGAGAAGACAGGGTTCTAGTGGAGCTTGCAGGTTCTTCGATAATCACTTGATCTTCAGTTGGGAGTTTAAGGTTATCTTGAACATTTGGATAAGCAGTTGTGGTAAACTCTTCATCCATTAGCTCAAGGTTTTGTTGAGTTGAAGCATTAGTGGCCTCTGAGTCCATGTGTTCAAGGTTTGGTCTAGTATGAACCACATGACTTGATTGAGGTTAAGACTCTGCAGCATCACCAGGGTTTAATCCAGCCTGGCCTTCATCTTGTTCAAAAGGGTTTGGTCTAGCTAGGCCTTCATCTTGATCTCCAGCATGGATCTGAGGCGCTTCCTTATCAGATTCCGTTTCACTGTCAGTCAGAGCTAGTTCCGCATCTAAGGAAGGAGATTCAGCATGTACAGAGGATTCAGTGGGCATAAGAGTGTGCCTCTGAAAGATAAATTGATCTGCAGGGCTCTTCTGCTTTAGAGTGTAAAGGGTGAGTAGATCGTAAGCAGCTTGTTCATCAATGACTTTCTCTTTTCCCTTTCCTTGTACACCTGGTAGCGGTTGAATTCTCCTAGAGTCAGTTTCCCTAATTAACACCGAATAAGTCGGTCCCTGAGTTCGTTCCCCTTGATCCTTTAGGCTTAGCTCCAGAGCCCATTGAAGGTCTGCCTCTTCATCATCATGGGCAGGTTCATTTTCTGGAACGCCCATTTTAGCTCGTTTCCCTGGGGATGGTGCATCAGATGTCTCCTTGACCAGTTTACGCTTTTTACCTTGGTCTTTCTTGGAGGGTTCAGTTTGTGCCGGTGTTGGTTTGGGTGGTTGAGAGGAAGTGAGCTTGGTAGCCTTGTCACCAGCGGGTTTTGTGACCTTCGCTGCCTTGGGTTTAGTAACCTTGGTAGCTTTAGGAGACTCAGTTGCTCCTCCTTCATCTTCCATGCCATATTCTACATCCAGATGTTGTTGATACTTGGCAACATGCTCCAGGTATTCATCATAGTAGGGTGCTCCTTTAATATCATCAGTGAGAAGAGCATCAGGTATCGGCATACCAAATATTTCCCTACCATCCTTTCCAACAAACCTGAGGGTGTTCAAGACATTTTCATCATGTGAGTAGTGAAGAGACGAACCAGTTCTTGGGTGTATGTTGTGCTTGGTTTTTAGGTGATGGATGATTAGTTTGGTGAACCTAACGCTTGGGATAAGCAGATGAGCGCTCTTCTTTTTTCTGCGTGAAGCCGTAGTTAGATTCTTCCTGTCAGTGAGAAAGGTTTGTATGGATTGAACAAACTCTTCCCAAATCCTTTCAGCATAGTCAATGTTGGAGCGATGAATGATACCCCAAAGGATCTGAAGCACAGGATGTCTTGGCCTGTCATATCCAGCAGTTTTACCTGTAAGGCACATGTTGATCATGGACAGGACGGCTCTCCATGGTTGATAAAGAGCATTAACAGACATAGCAGACACGTTCCTGAGCGTACAGGGGTATCCCAGAGTGTTGACATATTCGATGACTGTATCACTCGAAGGTGGAGCCACAAAAGGGTTGTTATCATTGGTTGGAGTGATATCAAGTGCATCTCTGAGAAGATCTTTGTGAAGATTGAACCATTGCTCATCCAACTGACAGCTGTACAACCCAGTAGATGAGTTAAAACACATGGTGTCCCAAAACTGCTGAATGTAGATAGCAGGAATCGTAGAAGATGTCGTGAAGGCCCTGAAGAAATTGGTGTTTTTCAGTAAGGCCACAGCAAACGGGAAGATAGGATTCCTCTGAGACTTTTGTACATCGAGTACGCAGTTACTCTTGCCGATGGGCACCCATTTGCTTAACGGCAAAATTTGATCATCTGTTCTGGTCGGTGGTGCGATAGCAGGAGCTTGTTCAGCAGGAGCATCATTCGCAGGAATGTTCATGTCAGCCATAGTATCTGCACAAGTAGATCCAACAGCAGGACATACATACAGATATATGATGTTAGTTGGGAGCAATTGCTCAAAGGGAAGTCAACCTTGGAATCAGTTGACCCGAAGATATTTGACATATTGCTAAACCAAACTACTGACAACTCGCTAGATAATCCTATTAGGGGTACATAACTCGCTGCAGACAACTCGCTGGAATATAGAATTATAAGCACTTAACTCGCTACCAAAATAGAAAATTTGAAATAGAGGGTTAAATATTATAATAAAATAAAATTCTTCTTTAACTCGCTAAGAGGTAGCGAGTTGCCTGCACACAATTAAATAAGAGATTAAATACAACTCGCTAATGACAACTCGCTATGAATATTCTTATTAAAATACTTAACTCGCTATTAAATTTGGAAAATTTGAAATAGCGAGTTGAATATTTTAATAAAAATAAAATCTTCATTAACTCGCTACATGTTAGCGAGTTTCCTGTTCATGATAATATAATATAATATCTTTTAACTCGCTGCCAAGAATTATCCCAACTCGCTACTTAGCACTCTGAAAAATCACTAAGACTTACAATCACACAACCCAGCAACTAAGTTTAAGATGGCACAATTTTGACACTTAAACAACTTCCGTAAACAGTTTGCAACATTTTGAGACAACAAACAACAACAATCAATGATTTTTTACTATCAAAAGTCAACCTTAACCACGAAAATCATCAAGAACACAATATAATGACAAGGGAAGCAATTAAAACACGAATGAGGCATTATCATCGATTCTAAACCTAACCTAGCAAACAAAACATCATTCTAAGCACATATAATGATTTAGGTGATGAAACTAGCCGAACTTATTGATTTATAATGATTCAGAGTGATTTAGGCAACCAAACTTTAGATATAAGAAGTTTATAAGATATAGAACATAAAACAAAAGTTACCTTAGCACTAAAAGTCACAGAAATCATGAATCAACCAAAGATCAAGCTAGCGAGTTACGAGAGTGGGTTTTTAAGAGAAAAGTTTGACCAGAAAAGCTGAATGTTTGACCAACCTTAAGTCGCTAAACCTATTTATACTATTAATAGTTTCACACATTGGCAGATTTCGTCCTTATAGTTATACAAGCCTAGGAAACATTTAGCAAATTGCATATAAGTCCCTAAACTCACAAATTATTGATAGATTTAGCCTTTTGAGGTAAAATAAATTTAACTCCTCTTCAAATTATAACCCCGTTAAATACAAAAACCTTTTATCAATTAATTATTTGATGAATTAAAATGCCTGTTAGATGTTATAAATTTGAAATCACTCTCCCCCTCAATTAATGACCCATTTTCTATTGAAAGAGCTGTTGTCACACCCCAAGAAATTTCGGTCAATATTTTAAACTTTTCCGATCATTATTTTTTATTTTTATACGTTACGTTTAAATCCGGCAGTTTACCGGGAAGTTAACCCGCGTAAATCTGAAAAACGTCATCGAACGCGTTCCGACTTCGGATTTTGATAAGTTTAGATATTATATGAGTTATTTTATCTTTTCTAAGTGTTTCGTAGTTTACAATCACTCCCGGTATTTATTTTAACGCTTTACGTTTAAATTGCGTTTTTCGCGTTTTTGACCTAACGGAACCCCGAAAACTCAAAATCTTTTCGTGTAAACTTTAGTTATCATCCATCTCATATTCTTAAGTGAAATTTTTTGTTCATATCCCTCCCCCTCTATATATTAGACGCCCAAACCCAAGCCAAATGCACCATAAGTCTTGAAATTAAATAAATGGCATATTTTCTTGAACTTACCATGCATGTATGTGAAAGTGACACATGATAGTGTCCATTTCATGCACAAGTATCACCATTTGACTAGAACATGTGACCATTTGATCACATGACTTCTCATTTTGACCAAAATTTAAATTTAAGACCTAATTCATGAACCTTGATCAAAAATTTTGAACCACGTGGCCCTTGTGGCTTGCCTATTGCCGAACCACACACACACACTTTTGGTGTGTGTTGGTCACTTATACTCCACTTGAAAAGTTAAAACCCTAGCTCTTGGTCTATAAATACCATTACATATCATAACTTAGGGTTTCATAATCATTTTCAAGCCTCCAAAAATTTCTCTCTCCCTCTTGTCTTCTTGAAACCCACGGCCAACCAACACCCTTATAGGGTTCCTATTTTCTTTGATTTCTTGCATAATTCAAGCATACTAAGTTCATTTCTAAGAACATCTAAGGTGTTTGCAAGTATTGGTTCTTTGATTTAAGGATTTTCTTCAAGATCTACAAATTAGGGTTTGGTTATTATTTGGGGTTTTTCAAGATCTAGTGATTTTTGGTATAGATCTTGTGTTATTGCTTCTTGTTCTTCATTCTTGTAAGTATCTTGGATCTTTCTTTGTGGTTTGCTTATGTCCTTCGTATATGTTCAAAGATCCATACATCAATATGTTGTGTTTTATTTTTTTTTAAAGATTTTAAAGCAAGATTTTATAAATAATGATGCTACTTTATTTCACTAATTAAATATTATGTTCTTGGTGAGGTAAGAGTTGAATTAGTGTTGAAATAATAGAAATAAATGGATTAGGTTAGATTTAGGTGTGGTTTTATTGTGGATTAGTTGTGAATGGAGATTAGGCTAGATTAGGCACTATTGTGAAGTTTGGATGAATTTTGGTTGCGTTTTTGACAAAAAGTGCTTGCTGTCCTAAATTTGTTTTAAGGTTTTGGTCGACCTAAAAATATTTTCATTAGGCGTAAAAGTAGTTTTTGGAGAGCTCGTTTCGAATAGATAGTTTTTCATATATAGCACATTAAAATTGGATTTAAACATTATGAAACTTGAAACATTTTTTGGCAAAACCAAATGAATAGTGTGCTGATGTGAATAGTAAAATGAGTTTTCGGACACTTTCGGACATTTTTGGACTTTCTAAACACTAGCAAAACATATAGTAACACATACCTATTGATTAGTATCATTTGAAGACGTCGTTAGCAGATTTTAGGAAAAGCGAGAAAGTTACTAAAAATAGTAAGTTTGGTAAAAATTTAGCGAAACGGACATAGAAGTTAAGCAATTAAGGCTAGCTAGTGCGTTTTGAAAATATGGAAACTTAATAAATAGTGAGGACGGTATTAACGTTTTAAAACTAAAAACTTTCCTAAAATAGAAACTTTTTAAAAATAGTAATTTTTGGTTAAACGCCGAAACTTAACGAAAAATTATATGATTTTATTTCGTTATGATTTGATAATCAAACTAAAGCAAACACACATGGATGTCTTTTGGTGATGAACATATTGTGCAATTCTTGGCATACTTTCTGTGTTTCTGAGATGCGTTATTATTCTAGGTCGCGGCTAGATTTCTATATCATCTTTTCTTGCGTGATTATCATTTGCTCATTTTGCTAAGGTGATTTCATAGCCCCATGTTTTACTACTTTTACTTTACTATTTTGGGGTGAGAAACATTGCTTGTTTACAAACTATGGACACAGTTACTTTAATTTTCTTTTCCTGATTACATGTTGCCTAAGTAGTGAATAGACCACTAATGCCCGAATTATCATGAACCGTCAATTGCTTAACCGACCGTACTGGTTAAGTGAGCGCGAATGTTGTAAATAGATCTATTGGGACTAATTATCCCTATCCGAGTAAGTAGCGCTTACTAGTTTCGGAGGTCCGAACAAACGGATATATACCATGTCGGAATGTCAATAGGTGATCCTGGTCAGATACCTTTAGGGCGCGGAATACTATTTGGCATATAAAATGCTTCCTTTTAAATTGAGCTTCGGTGTCATGAGCTTAGTGCAACAGTAAATACATTCTTTTTATGTGAAGTTGTATCTGTTATAACTATCACGTGCGTACTGTGAACTTGTGGTCCACTTTTAATATTAAATTCAAACCTATGAATTCACTCAACTTTATGTTGACCGTTTTAGCATGTTTTTCTCAGGTGCTTAGCTGTGGATGTCTTTGCTTGCTATTTGGTGTCGCTATGCATTGGGCCGATTTTCAAGAAACGCTATTATCTACTGTTTAAACATCGTTGTCAATTTCTAAAACTTTTATTCGCTTCCGCATATTATCTTTAAACTTATGTCAAACTTTAACTATTTTAATTAATGCAACGATGTTGGATTTTTAAACGTACCCTTAGAGGTCATTCTTTGTATCTTGTGTGATGTATATTATGACGTCACGCCCCCGGACACGTGTTTCCGACTAGGCCCCGTTTGGGGGTGTGACAAATTCCTAGTGTTGATGAACTATAGCCTCAACTTTTACCCAAATTTTCACCCTTAGATGTAAATCTAGAAGACAAAAGAGGTACTGGCCCACCCATCAACCCATATAGTCCGGGTAGTTTTAGGATGAATGTAGTAGAACCCTTGACCATTTACACACCACCTTCACCCCATGTGGCATACTTCCATCGAAATGGTGTGTATCGCTACTATCACCCGCACTTAACTCTAAGTGTAGGGGAGCCCTTCTTTTTACGCGACAAATAAGCGTAGAGTCAGGCTCGTGACTCGAACAAAAACAAGCGCTTATTGGGAGGCAACCCAATCCTCTATTTTCTTGCATTTTAGGTGTGTCTTGTGTGTTTGTTTTAATTCATATGATTGTGCTAATCGTTTTTGTGGTTTATGCAGTAAAATTTCTAGGAAATAACTAATAGAATACTTGTGCAAAAAAAATTTCCAGAAAACGAAGAGAATTTTCTTTACAGTGTCTGGAGACGGCGTCAGGATTTCTCCTGAAGACGTCGCCAGCCCAGATACTATTAATTTCATGTTTTCTTGAATTTTTGAAAAATAACTTTTGTATAATTTCTAGAATTTTTAATTTTCCTAAACTCTTGCAAAAAACCACAATTACATCAACACATTCATCCTATCTTCATTACTTTCATAGAGTCTAAACGTAGTTAATGAGGCTATATTTATCATTCACCTGTGGATTTTACGCTTGATATAGTTGTTCTTGTCTTTGATTTGCAGGTTATATTTGTTAAAGATAAGCCCGAGAGTTCTTAGGAGTTTCATGTGGATGATTCTTGGATGACGATTTAGCCGGGATCATTTGTTTCTTCTCCATTATTAAGCAAACTAGGGCAGTACTAGTTTCTTTTACTTGTTTTCTTTTCCCTTTATTCGTTTATATGGGTACTTTTAAGAACATTGGGGACAATGTTCAACTTAAGTGTAGGGGGAAGTAAGCCTTAGAAACTATTCCTTTAATTTCCATTTGCTTTGTCCTTAATATGATGGGTAATATATCTGAAACATAGCAGAGACGGTAATTTTGACCCAAATTTAATTTTTTTATGACATATACTGACGAAAACTGAGTATTAATTACGTCTCTTGGATAGAAATTTATATGACTAGCATAAAAACCCTCAGAATTCCACCCCAAAAATG
The DNA here is from genome assembly GCA_026074375.1 of Tanacetum coccineum. Taxonomy (NCBI): domain Eukaryota; kingdom Viridiplantae; phylum Streptophyta; class Magnoliopsida; order Asterales; family Asteraceae; genus Tanacetum; species Tanacetum coccineum. The sequence continues at coordinate 8,527 of BQNB010013868.1, forward strand.
TGAGGTTTGCCTTTAGATCTATAGAAATACGGGTATCCATTTTTGTTACCAAAGATAGTTTATACCTTTAGCTTGTTCAATTAAAGGTTCGAATGCAGTCATATGTGTGTATTCCGTTGTTACGGATGTGTACGTATGGTCTTTATCGCCTTTTCTAGAGCATTGGTATCGGTATTAAACTATTTGAGTGTACCGGTAGTGTATTAAATTCTAGAACTTGTTTTTGTGATGCATCCCGAGACCGCATAGTAAGTATTAATTAGGATTTGATATTTAAGAGGCACTAAAATTAACCTATGTTTTAAACATGTAATTGTTATGATGGTCACATTGATCATATAACTATCCCACACCCGTGCTTTGCACTCATTTTTAGTGCAAGACTCCCCTAGTACACCCTTCCGAGCCTATCATTTTCACGGTTCTCGTAATTTTCTGGTTAAGTCAGACTATTAATGAAGAGCATTGTTAACCCTTAAACCAATTGTTACACCCAAATCGCTTTAGCCTACCTTGAATTTACTCACTTTTAGTACATTATTGTTTTAACCCAAGTTAATTATTGAGTACACGGTTGCTAAGTCCTTGTCCTTGTAAATACAGTTTGGGGACGATTGGGATTCATGGTAGTCTTATTTCGTGGAAGAATGGGGAAGAAAAGTTAAGTTAATACCCCCATATGTTTGTCAAATGATCTCCATGTTATGTTGATCCACCTCAATTTGGGTCATTAGTTAGATTGTAATTATGAGTTCTAAAACTCAAGTGTAGAGGTGCATTTATAAGCCTCAAGTGATGTATTATGTTATTCAAAATATTTACGAAAGAAAAAGAAAAGAAATTGATGTAGAGTTTGTATATCTTTTTCTGAGTCCTTGACTTAGCAACTCAATCAGCGTGTATACGTATAAATATTTAGCTAACCTTTTCACCCTAAATTCACCCAAAAAATCACTCCCCAAATGTATCCCATCCGTTTCCATTTTCGTTAATGTTATCTTAAACCTACACCCTACAACCATTTTAAAGACCTCTTTGATAGCAATAACCAATACTTGCGCCTAGAGGTAGAGGTTTGATCATTTACCAAGCCTATGGTAATTTATATGCTATGACAGGTAATGAGTGTTAATTTTCCGTTTCCCATAGTTGTTATAATTTATTATACACCCGAGAGAAAGAGAGAATCTCAAACACTTATGTGAGGTGCTAGTATATACTTTATGTGCTTTTAATTACGAGGTCTAGTAGGTTGTGTCATAAACTACTTTTAAAGAGTAGGTTAAATGCCCCTAATATTGCTATTGTTTAGGTAGAAGAGCCTATTTGCTTGAGGACAAGCAAATCCCAAGTGTAGGGGTATTTGATGAGGTGCCATTTTATAAACTATTTTGGGGTTATTTAACCCCGTAAATTATGTAAATATGCCTATATTACGTGCTTAATCGTTTGTTTTCATGTTTTTAGCACTTGGATGGCATTTGGAGGAAATACATGGGACTTGGGCTCATTTGGAGAAGAAACGGACAAAACTATGACTCTACACCATTTATCTTGAAGAATTGTGCATACATAGCGTGGAGACAAAGACGCAATTACTAAGTGACAGCGTCAGGATTTTCAAAGTGACGGCGTCATGGATTTGGCGACGGCGTCAGTAAGTAGCCGACTTATATTGGCTCTAGAAGATTCTACGTGGCAACGGCGTCACGATTACAACACGACGCCGTCGCGCCGCTTTTCCTATATATACAAAACCAATTTTAGGGTTTTTGTAAAGTCCCAATGAAACGGATCTTCTTTAGCTTGTTAAAGCTTAGTTAACTTGGATAAATCCAAACTAACTATGTGAGAAACAATGATTGTAAATACTACAAGTTATGCGGAATCTAACTTGCAATACTAAGAAAAACAATGAATACTAAACATGAATGTATTGATTGCAAATATTCTAACTATGAGATATGTGTTTTCTATGAAGATTGATATCTCTAACTATGTCGTAAGGTTCCTTTTATACACTAAGGAAACCCTAATGGGCTTACAAAACGCTTCAAGTGATCATGCATATCTATTCCTAATATAACTCATGCATATCACTTTAGCAGTACTAACTATATAATACTAACAGTACAAAATATGAACTAACAGTACTAACTAAACTGGCAGTACTAACATTTACGCTTAGCAATACTAAGTATCAGTTACCAATATTAATCCATTTTCATCACTTGGCAGCTCTTGCACTCCATTTTGAGTATCCATGTTGTATAATCCACTGCATTTATACACATAGTTCCATATAGCTTTTCCTCAAACAAAGCTTCTATTAGCTGCAACAATACACAAGTACACAGCAGCACTAGTTGAACCTAGCAGCACTAACTTTTGTACTAGCTGTATAAAGTTTTACCTAGCAGTATCAACTAAGCCTAGCAATATTAACTAAGCCTAGCAGTATTAAGAAACATGACATCATATTTACCCTTCAATACTAACTCAAACCTCATTTGTGTATAATCCTCTGTATCTATACACAAATAACCTCCCCTTAATCCATGCTTCAAGGATTAAGCATACTAATGCTTGCAATCAAAAACTGAAATCTTGTCACATCAAAGGCTTTGACAAAAGATGAAGATGGTGAGGATGTTGATATCCATTTATACATGTCAATGATTAGGTCATTGATGTATCTTACATCCTCTAGATCAGATATTATGTTCTCAGTTTGTTGCAATGCTCAGATTTCAAGTTCAACCAAAAGTTTTCACTTTGATTGCAGTAAAAAAAAAGGATCTTTAGAAAACCTAAATGCCGACCAAATTGGGCCATTGGTATAATAAGGGACTCTCCTTTTATTTGAAGCTTTTTCAGTCTGTGGAATTGCAGGTGCTTGTTTGGTATCTAAAAACCAATTAGGGTCTACTAAAGAACTTCACGCCTTGTAGAACTCACACACATCCTTTATTAAGACCATCTTACATATTTTCTATGCCACACAACTTTGTGGTCTATGATCTCTTTTATATAGGGAGAGATCAAGACTTACAAAGAGATTAAAATTAGACAATGTAAAAATCTTTTCTAAAATATTTAGAGAATATCTTCTATTATCTTTATCTTCTTAAGGAGATCTTCCAGAATCTACATATTCTCCACCAGCTTGTAGAATTCTTTAATGACGTTTTTAGTCCTTTTGTTTCATTCTTTTATTTATTTTGTCTCATCAAATCTAGAATCCCAACAATCTTCCCTATTGAATGGATGACAAACAAAAAGTCGTTGTACGAACTTCATTATAAAGCCAAAGTTTCCCCTGAAGTTGAGATGTAATCATCTCCCTGAATGAAACAAAACTTCCCCTTAAGTAGATTTCCTTTGTACCATGCCACCACATATAATAAGCTGCAAATCAATAAACCTGTAATCTTCTTCCCCTTTTTGTAATTATCAAATAGGGGTCTTCTGTAGATATGCAACTTGGATCAAAACAGCTACAAACCATATACCACAACTACTAATCCAGCCTTCCAATACTCAAAATACCCGCCATGAAGCATAATACGAAAAATGACTTTGAGCAGTAGAAACATAAACTAGCAGTAGTAATAAAGATCAGCAGTAGTAACAAAACACTTCCCCTCAAGTGGTGCATGTATATTTTTATTGAGGATTCGTTGTTGACAGCATGTTTGGGGCAAAGGTTTTCTTAGTTAGCACCAGCAAGAAGCTATGTAACAAAAGGATTGCAGCAGCAAGAAGATGAAGTACTTTGATGGTTCGTTGGTTATAGTCGTGATTGCTGGGTTTGGAAGTGGAGTATGTGAGAAACCCTAATCGTGACATCATGTTTTAATGCTGCTACTAAAACAATGATGGTTGTGTTCATGGTTATAAATGTTGCTTGGGCCTGAAAGTATACATTAGTGCTGTTGGACGTGGATATTACTATTTGGACCATGGAATATTAATGTTGTTTGTGTGAATAGGCTCAAAGAGAAAGCGTGGTTATTTATACTGCTGGATTCATGAAAAAAAGCAGCAGATTTGAAGATAATAACGAGGGATCAGATATTGCTGGTTGAGATATGGATTCGCAATATATCACAGAATATATTGGGGAATGAGATCTGCTATTAATTGAAATCCTTGCTGTTTAGGGATTATTGTTTATCATATTATCGTTGGGCCTATGTAAAACTTTAACTATTTTAATCAATGCAACGATGTTGCATTTTTAAACGTACCCTTAGAAGTCGTTCTTTGTATCTTGTGTGATGTGTATTATGACGTCACGCCCCCGGACACGTGTTTTCCGTCTAGGCCCCGTTTGGGGGTGTGACAGCTAATGACGAGTTAATAATGCCAACAGTTGTTATTCATTAGTACCGCTAGCCTTTTGGTATTTGTACTGTTAGCGTTGGAGATACACAAAGTTTATACTGTTCATTCTTAGTACTGCTCAACATGTGTTTATACTGTTGGCAATATAGTTTATACTGTCAACATCTTTTTAGTACCGCCAGCTATAAGATTGTACTACTATTATCGACAGATATCGGACAGTACACACGTATGGGATATCAGATAACACAAGCAGTTTAAACTTTTGGTTTTTGTTTTGGTTATCGGATGACACACACAGGAAGATTGATTATTGGTTTTGGTTTTAAATGTTCTAAAAAGGCTCGTATTTGGATTCTTTGCTATAATTAATTACGAAGATGATTGTTTATGACTTATTTGGAGTTGAAGTATAGTTTCACAGGTTTGTGTTTTATCATATCTCAAATGGCTTACAACATTTGGAGGTAACTTGTTTGTGTTTTCAATGTTGTGACGAAGACTTGTCAAAATCTAGCAAAGGTGTGCGATTTCTCTTATGGTGCTCAATGCGTACATTTGCTATCACTTTGTATGTGTCTCATAGAAGATGAGGATTTTCGTCAAGATGTTGTGATCTACTTATATTTCACAGATTTATTTATAAGTTTAGAGTCACGTGGATAGTACAAGACATAAGACACAAGTTTGGGTTATTCTACTTCTACATCAAGTTCGTTATACTTAGTTTTCTTCATCAGTAATCATTACATAGAGCCTACAGAATTGAAGATTCAAGAAATGGCTAATATATGGGTTTCAGGGGAAGCTTATTGTTAAAATGTTTAACCATTTACATACGTCATTGAGGTGAAGGTTTTTACTACTGCTAGTCATTATTACTACTGCTAGTGTGAGTTTCTACTACTCAAGTTCATTTTTCTTATTATGCTTAATGGTGGGTAATTTGAGGAGTTAGAAGGCTTGGATTAGAAGTGTGATATTGGTTTGTAGTGGTCAAAATCAAAGTTGCTTACATTCATAAGTCCCCTATTGGATTATGACAAAAAGGGGAAGAAATATTAACAGGTTGCAACTTATAGACCCTTGGTGTGGCATAGTACAAAGGAAATCTGAATTAAGGGGAAGATTTTGTTTCATTCAGGGAGATGATTACATCTCAACTTCAGAGGAAGCTTTGGCTTTATGATGAAGTTCGTACACGACTTTGTTTGTTTTGTCATCATCAAATAGGGGAAGATTGTTGGGATTCTTGATTTGATGAGACAAAGTGAATAAAAGAATGAAACAAAAGGACTTAAATGCAAAGTTGGAATTCTTCAAAAGATAAAAGATTTTAAAGATACCAGAAGATCTCCTTAAGAAGATAAAGGATATAGAAGATAATATTAAAAGTTAAGAAGATATTATTTGTTCTTATCCTTTGTAAGCCTTGAAATCTCTCTATATAAAGAGATTCATAGGCGTGTAGTTTATACATACATAAAAGAAAACGTGCGTGTGTGTGCACAGGTTTAGAGATGTAGACGTCTCTAATAGTTAGTTAGTTAGTATCCCCAAGGTTAAGTTTACTTGATCCTGTTATAGTTAGATAACCGTTCTATACTGATCATATAGAATTGGGGCTTGGTGGAAACGTATGGAATGAAAAACCTTGTTATGATAACTTTGATTTGTTCTTATTCCGCTGCATGTTATTATCTTTGTTATCATGATCCTAGATGAGGTCTAAACAACCTCGAGCTATAAACGATCCAAGAACTATCAAGTGTTTTAGTTCTAACATGGTATAATTAGTTATCACTATAAGTGATAACAAGATAAACAAATCCACTAATGACATGTTGGAGTCAAGATTTGACATGAACTTCATTAGTTATTTCCTTGTTAGATATGGTTCTTGGAATGTGAACCAATATGGATTTGTTTTGAAGTCAAAAACATTATAAGGATAATATTTTTGAGATGTTCAATGTGAGGGATTCCGGTCTAGGTAGAATTCAATGAAATCTTTTTAATTCTATTTAAAATAGAGGGAAAGGTGTTGCCCATTTTGAATACTCAAAGAATATTAGGCATCTTATGTGTGTAAAGAAGTGTGTGACTTGAATTTATAATCAGGTCAAGTATACTAGTAATTCAAGTGATGATCATTGAAATAGTATTACACAAGTACGATGATACTTATAAAATTGCATTATGGAAGATATTCGGCTGCTATCAAATGATAGAGTAATGCAAATTTGGATTCTTACTTAAAAGAATCTAGATCTACTAGAGCGGATGTACTTACGCTAAGTGGAAAGCTATGTCTTAGAAATCTTGAAAGTATTTCAAACAGACGCTTATAGCTAAATCTATGATGAAATCTGAATTTATCATTTAAGATAAATTTATAGAATATGCGAGATATTTATGTTAATTCGTAAAGGACATACCAAGATGGCGTAAACCGGTAACGACCATGTTTATAAAGTGTGATAGTCAATTGAATTTTGACAGAGCTCATATCACAATGTAAAACGGTAAGTCGAGACATATTCATCATAGACGGTGATTGGTGCGACAACTACTCTCAAATAGAGTTATCACGATTGACTACGTAAAGTCAATGGATAACATCGCGGATCCGCTTACGAAAGGCTTAAGCAGAGAGTTAGTTAGAGAGTCGTCTAAAGGAATGTGACTAAAGCCCTTAAAGGAATGAGTTTCTATGAAGGAAAACCTAACCCAGTTGATTGTAGATCCCAAGATCTGGATTCCATAGGACAACCTAATCATAGAAATATGAGGGAAGTCACGTCAATGTGAAGGTGTTATTTAAAATTATAACATCTTAGTCCATTCCTATAACAAATGAGACTTGTTGAGAGGTTAAACATATGGCTTTAATGATTCATGATGAAATCACTAAGCATAATGATTCAAGATGAAATCGCAAAAAACATATGTTTTTAATGATTCAAGATGAAATCACCTATGTGAGAGAGAAGTGGGGTCGCTTCGATGGGAAATGTGGGAGCGCAATTTCTAAGAGCTCTTGCAAAACCCGGCTAATGTTTAGGACAATAATGAACATGACTATGAGGACTTGACATTGTCAGGGAGAGTCTTGTGTGAGTATGTAATGTCGTCTACGTAAACAGAGGCTGAGTTCAAGGACATCACGTCTACTCAGATCTAGGAGACTAAGTGCATCTCACAAGGGAAGGTTCAAAGGTTCACACCTACCTATCCTATGCAAGACTCAACTGTTGGAATTTCATTGAAACATTTGTGTATTCGACCGATCTCTGTTCATGTGGGGAATTGTTGGAAAATTTGGTTGGCAAAGTAATTTTTGACCAACTTTGGACACAATTCTCTATATGTATGTGTCATATATATATAAGTAATAGTTTGTAAGTTTGTGTTCTCCTTGTAGAGAGCTTCGCAATGAACTTTTATGTGTCCAAAATGGAGTTGAGGTGAATGAGATATCGCGTCTCAAAGTTAGGCATTCAGTACCATGCTTAAAGAGGAATTTATGTTTATTTTCTATCACACATCGGTGGGATGAGTAAACTTGTGAGGACTCTATAGTGTATAAATAGAGACCCTAATTCCATAGCTTTGACACACATCAAATCAATAAGTATCATTGATTTCCAACTTATGGAGTACACATCTGGAAATGTGATATTCCAAGCAGTTTGTTAAGTCCGGCAGTACAACTTACTGTTTCGGCTGTTGTGCCGTGAGAAACAGACGGCGAATCTGTTTTAAGGGAAGCGTGTCAAACACGTGCCCCAGCTCTTTAGTGCTAAGCGTGTCAAACACGTGCCTCGAAGAGTGTTTCCTTGATGGTGATCTAGCAAGTCCTTTTACTATTTTATTGTTTTTTTTTATTTATCGTTCATAGTGTCTGTCTTCTGCTTCTACCTATTCTGTCTGTTTTATTTTATGTTATTTATTTTTTGTTAATTATTTATTAATTGTAATCTGATTTATTTTAATAAAAATGTACATATTTCCTTGCAGAAAACAGCTTTAGGGACAATACTTAAGTGTGTATGATGTATCTTAGTATCGTAGTCATCATCCTTGTTCTTCTTTGTCTATATGGGAAACAATCATTATATGAATTAGAAGAACATAATACTAATTATGAGGTGCCAATAATGACCAATAATTATGATCAATCTGATGAGAAATTAGGGGTGAGCAGAAAAACCGAAATAACCGAATAAACCGAAAATCAAAACCGAATCGAATCGAACTAAGAACCGAACCAAATTTGCCAAAACCGAACTGAACCGAACTACAAATTCGGTTTTCGGGTTGGATATGGGTTTGACAGTCAGAACCGTAAACCGAACCGAAAACCGAATTTATATAAATATATATATTTTTTATATATTCATGTATAAAAAAATACCATTAAAATTTGATCTTAATACAAAAAAACATTTTTTATGCTTGAAATATTTTTTTTGCTAAATATCTATGTAATTTTTATTTCGGTTTTCGGGTTGACCTCAAAAAAAATTCGGTTTTCGGTTCGGTTTTCAGGTTGACAAAAAAAAATTAACCGAATTAACCGAACAACCCGATAACCAAACCGAATCAACACCCCTAAAATTACCTATTGGAACTTCATTTCTCATCAATTGATCAGTTTGATAAAGTTATGCCAATTTCAGGGCCATGGGCTTAAATATCAAGCACAAAATTTGGGCTTTATAGGGGTTTACCCTCCTTCTAGAATGATTTTTTTTTCTTTCATACCATGTAAAATAATTACTACTATTACACATTATATTATACTATTACACATTTTGGAAGTTAACCGACGTAGTTTTGGACTCATTTCACTGTTGCATTTTGATGCACTTTGTACACTGTAGCTATCCCCAGTGCTGCGCCATTAAAATAAATTATTAAAAAATTCTAGCCTCAAAAATTTGTGGCCTGGCATCAATCTCAGTTTTTTTATTTTTTTTTTAATTTGTCGGCACAAAATAGGGAGGAAAAAAATGTTAATAAAAAGTCACCAACGATTTCAGATAAAAATTATACCGCGGTAAAATTTCCATATTGACTTAAACATGTCATTTAACCATGAGACCAAAAAAATAAATTCGAAAAAAACGCAAAATTATAAAAATCAAAATTTTAACGACGAGCCACAACGCGTTAGACCATAAAAAAAACTACTAAACACGATACTGAAAAAGTAAACCCGCACTATTAAATAGAGACCTCACAAAAATAAACTCGCACAACTTTAAAGGAAAAAAAAAGATATTAATGACACAGCAACAACGCGCGAAAACTTCCAATACATGCTACAGTCTGCTGGAGCCAAAAAAGAAGCCCAAAAAATTTTAGCCCCAAAACTTGGGCCAGACCAATTGGTTTTTTTTTTTTTTTTTAATCTGTGGCCCAAAATAGGGAGGAAAAAAATGTTATAATCAAGTACCAACGCATTCTGATATAAATTACTGCCCCGGTGTAACATTTCCGAATTGACTTAAACAGTGTCATTTTACACTATGAGACCAAAAAAATAAATTCACATTTTGGAAGTTAAACGACGTAGTTTTGGACTCATTTCACTGTTCATTTTAAGCACTGTAGCTACAGTGCTACAGTGCTGGGCCAAAAAGAAGCCCAAAAAATTTAGCCCAAAAATTTGGGCCGCCCCAATTGGTTTTTTTTTTAATTTGTGGCCCAAATTAAGAGGAAAAAAATGTTTATAAAAGTACTGACGATATTCAGATAACAAAAAAATACACGCGGTTAAAAAATTTCCGATAACTTTCGTGTCAATTAGCCCATGAGACCAAAAAAATAAAATTCGCAAAAAAAAAATTAAAAAACCGAAAAATAAAAAAATAAACATTTAACGCGACCCAACAACGGTAAGACCATAAAAAAATACTAATCAAGACACTGAAAAAGTAAATACCGCACTATTAAATATGAGACCGACAAAATAAACTCGCCACAAAATTTAAGGGAAAAAAAAAGGAATTTATGATACGCAAACAACCGGCCCCGCGAAAAAGTGTAACGACTGCATGTAACGTGCAGGAAAAAATAAACTTACACTATTAAACATAAAAAAAACGCGTGAAAAAACAAATAAAAAAAAAATTAACGTCTCGCAACAACGCGTGAAAAATTAACGCCCGCAGCAACGCGCGGGTAATCTTGCTTGTTTTAGAACATTTTAGATTTAAAACGACGTAGTTTTTGACCTATGTGCACTATTCATTTTAAGCGATGTAGCACTGCTACAGTGCTATCAGTGCTTGGAGGCCAAAATCAAGCCCAAAAAAATTTAGCCCAAAACATTTGACCGGCCCAATTAGTTTTTTTTTTTTTTAATATTGTTGGAGCAAAATAAGGAGGATAAAAATGTTCCAAAAAGTAGCCGGTCGCATTTGTCATAATAAAAAAGTTCCCGCGGTAAATATTTTTCGAACTGGACTTTAACAGGTGTCATCCTGTACACCATGAGGACCAAAAAAATAAATTCGCAAAAAAAATAATAAAAAATAAAAAATAAATTTTAAACGCGACCACGCAAAAAACGGCGTAAGGGGTGGGGGGGGAACCATATAAAAAAGCTACTAAACACGATACTAGAATTAAAACGACGGCTGTTTTTTTAACCTTCATTTCACTTTTCATCATTAAAGTTGAGCCCAAATTTTGTGGCGACCCAATTAGTTTTTTTTTTTTTTTAAATTGTCGGCACAAAATAGGGAGGAAAAAAATGTTATAAAAGTATCGACGCATTCAGATAAAAAAATATCCGCGGTAACATTTCCGAATTAACTTAAACAGTGTCATTTTACACCATGAGATAGATTTAAAACGACGTAGTTTTTGACCTATGTGCACTATTCATTCGTAAAGCTTTTGTCAGCACGGCTACTGTGATGTGGAAATAAACCTAAAAAATTTTGGCCCGGGCCCAATTGTTTTTCCCTTTTTTTTATTTGTTGGCACAAAATTAAGAAGGATAAAAAAATGTTACAAAAGTACCGACGTTATTGACATAAAAAATACCCGCCCCACGGTAACAATTTCGAATCTGACTTTAAACAAGATGTTCAATTTTAACACCTTGAGACCAAAAAATAAATTCGCAAAAAAAATATAAAATAAAAAAAAATAAAACCTTTTAAGGATCGCTTCATACAAGCGGTCAAGCACCATAAAAAAAACTACTAAACACGATACTAGAAATTAATAACACGACGGCGTTTTTAACCTACTTTCAATATTCATTTTAAGTTAGCCCACAAAAATTAAGGCGGCAAATTAGTCTTTTTTTGTTTTTTTTTAACATCTGTATCGGCACAAAAATAGCGAGGAAAAAAATCGTTTTAAAAGTACCGACGCATTCTGATATAAAAATTACCCGCGGAAACATTTCCGAATTGACTTAAACAGTCTTAATGTCATTTACACCATGATGTCCAAAAAAAAATTACGCAAAAAAAAAAATAAGACCATAAAAAAACTATAAACACGATACTGAAAAAGAAACCCGTACTATTTAAATATGCAGACCCGACAAAATAAACTCGCACAAAATTAAAGAAAAAAAAAGAATTAATGACACGCAACAACGCACGAAAAATTAACGCCCCGCAGTAACGTGCAAGAAAAAATAAACTTACACTATTAAACATTAAAAAAACGCGCGAAAAAACAAATAAAAATAAAAAATTAGCGTCCCGTAACAACGCGCGAAAAATTAACGGCCGCAGCAACGCTCGGGTAATCTTGCTTGTTTTATTCAAAAGGTTTAATTCGTCAGAAAAAACTCTAACTTTGTGCACCTTTTTGAATCTTGACTAATTTTTTTCAAGAATTTAGCGTCATGAGATGAGCACATGTTTTTAATACATTTTAGTCTGGAGTTGAGATTAAACCCATGACTCATTTCTTCACAAATCTTCTTCGACCGGTAAATTAAACGTTTGATGTGAGAGTGTGATATTAGAAAGAATTACCAAACAAGTCTAGTTTCGTACTCATTTTACCAATACAAACCGTTTTCCATGGCTTTACCAAAAAGACCCAAAATGCGTAAACTTGTGCATCAAAGCGCACAAGCTTCATGCATACAGTGCATTTGGGTTATTCACTTGGCGCACAAACAAGTGATGCATACCAAACAAATGCACAAGCAAGTGCATTTAGGCTATGCACTAAGCGCACAAACAAGTATGCACAAACAAGTGCACCAGGCAACACAAACACATCAATGACTATGTTTCTTTGCTATAATTTCGTATATTGTTATCATATTTAGGAAAAGTAGATGTAGAAAAAAACATGGTGAGTGGTCTTTTGTTATGCTATTTAGAAAAAAGCTTTTGTTCAGTTTCCTTTGTTTTCCTTTTTGGTGCGCTGGGATATAACGAAGAGCAAGGGTATTCGAGTACCATTTTAGTTAACAACACATAACTTATGCACCAGGCGTACGAATTTATGCACCAGGCGCACAAAACTTATGCACCATGCGCATAAACCTTATGCATCACAGTGCATAAAGCTTATGCATCATACTTGGTGGTGCATAGATTTCATTAGGCGCACAAACCTTATGCACCAAGCGCATAAGCTTATGCATCTTGATGCACCAAGCCCATAATATTGTAGGGTAACGTGATTTTCTGTATTTACACATATAATTCAGTACATAATATAATACAAAGCAGAACATTCTAGACTTGGGCAAGAGCCCATTACAAATGTAAACTATGCTATGGGCTAACTAATATACGGGCTAACACTCCCCCGCAGTTGGAGCGGAAGGACTCCGAACGCTCAAACTGGACCGAAATTCCTCAAATAAAGATGAGAGTAATCCCTTGGTGAATATGTCCGCAAACTGATAACGGGAAGGTACATGAAGAACGCGAACCTGACCAGCAGCAACCAAATCCCGAACAAAATGTATGTCAATCTCAATGTGTTTGGTACGTTGATGTTGAACCGGATTGCTTGATAAAAAAACGGCACTGACATTATCACAGTAGACAAGCGTAGCGAAAGATAAGGGAGTATGTAGCTCACGAAGCAAATTACGCAACCAACAAGTCTCAGCAACAGCATTGGCAACACCACGATATTCCGCCTCAGCACTGGAACGAGAAAGCGTCGGCTGACACTTAGAGGACCAAGAAAGTAAGTTGTTGCCAAGAAAAACACAATAACCTGAAGTCGACCTGCGAGTAGTGGGACAACCAGCCCAATCTGCATCAGAGTAAGCAACTAAATCTGTAGTGGAGGATGAGAACAACTGTAAACCATAGTCCAAGGTACCACGAACGTAGCGTAAAACCCGCTTAAGAGCAGAGAAATGAGGCTCTCGCGGGTCATGCATATGAAGACACACTTGCTGAACTGCATATGAAATATCAGGCCGAGTAAATGTAAGATACTGTAAGGAACCTGCAAGACTCCGATATAACGTTGGATCATAGACAATATCACCAGAAACACCCAATTTGGACTCAGTGTCAATAGGAGTCCGACTAGAATTACAATGAACCATGCCAGCACGCTCAAGAATCTCAGCAGCATATTTCTTCTGTGATAAGAATATCCCAGAAGAATCCCGAGTAACAGAAATGCCCAAGAAATAATTAAGTGAACCCAAATCTGTCATAGAGAACTCCTGATGTAACAAAGTAATGATCTGCTGTAATAAAACCTTAGAAGAAGCAGTGAGTACAATATCATCAACATATAATAACAAATAAGTGGTATCCATCCCCTGTCTATAGATAAATAAGGATGTGTCACAACGACTGTGATGAAAGCCAACTCTAGTGATGTAGGATGCAAAGCGCTGAAACCAAGCTCGAGGGGCTTGCTTGAGCCCATAAAGATAGCGCTGTAACAAGCACACATAATCAGGATGTGTAGAATCCTAAAAACCAGGAGGCTGATGCATATAGACCGTCTCAGATAAATCACCGTGTAAAAATGCATTCTTGACATCAAGCTGATGAACCGGCCAATGTCTAGAAGCAGCCAAGCTAAGAACAGTCCGAACAGTACCCGGTTTAACAACAGGACTAAAGATCTCATCAACATCAACGCCCTCTATTTGAGTACTACCATTCGCAACAAGACAAGCCTTGTAGCGACTAAGAGAGCCATCAGCCAAATATTTATTGCGAAAAAGCCACATACACCGAACAATATTAGTGTCTGGAGGACGAGGTACTAAAGTCCAAGTTTTGTTTTTAATAAGCGCAGTGTACTCATCACGCATAGCATTTTGCCAATTGGGATCATTAAAAGCATCACGATATGATTTGGGTAAAGGAGAGACCGAAGACACATGTAAATTAAGACGCTCAAGGGGACGATTAGTCCCGACACGGAATCGCGTGACCATAGGGGAGGTAGGATTCAGGTTTTCATTTGGATTGTTGATAATAATTGGTGAAGTATGCGTACTATTGGGGAATGGTGGGCCTTGGGGTGAATGTGTAGACGAAAATGGGGTTGTGTGGTTGTAGGCGAAGTAAGGTGTTGGGCCGAGTGAGGGGAATGGGCCAAAGGAGATGTAGCATTTGGTGAGTGGGCTATAGGGGAAGTCGGTTGTTGGGCCATGGGAGTGGGGTGGGCCGGTGTTCCAGGAGGGCTATTTGGAGCAATAGGTGGTGGTTCAATATTGGTATGAATTGAGTCAGTATTAGTAGTAATGGGTGCAACAGTGAGTGGGGGGTGGGAAGATCTGGTATGTCATCCAAAAAAGTATAGGTAGGTACCGAGGTTGGCTGTGTCGAACCATACGAAAATACGGTTTCGTCAAAGGTGACATGCCGAGAGATAAGGATTTTATTAGTTGTCAAATCAAGACATCGATACCCACGATGGTTGGATGCGTGGCCCAAAAAATGGATGGTAAAGCACGAGGTTCAAGCTTGTGAGTGGGATACAAATGAGGGTAGCATAAGCATCCAAAAGTTCGCAAAAGACTATAATCGGGTTGGGTACCAAAAAGGCGGGTAAAAGGTATGTCATTAGTAATTGCAGTGGAAGGTAAAATATTAAGCAAGTGAACGGCCATATTAAGTGCCTCAACCCAAAAAGTTGGTGGAAGATTGGCTTAAAATAGTAAAGTCCGAATGACATTATTAATTATGCGAACCATGCGTTTAGTTTTACCATTCTGTTGGGATGTTTTAGGGCATGAAAAACGAAACTGTATACCGTTATCTGTGAAAAGTTTATGAAAGGTACGGTTGTCGAATTCATCACCATGATCACACTGAAACGAACGGATTTCACACTTAAACTGAGTGCGAACATAATTACGAAACAAAACAAATTTAGACAAAACATCAGATTTATGAATCAAAGGATAAGCCCAAACAAACTGAGAATAATGATCCAAAAACAGTACATAGTATTTAAAACCTGAAAGACTCGGTATGGGTGAAGTCCACACATCCGAGTGCACAATGTCAAAACAAGATTAAACAAGAGTACTAGAACTAACAAACGGAAGCCTGACGTGTTTACCAAGCTGACAAGCATGCCAAAGAACGGGAGGCTTCTCTTTATTACACGAAATAACATTTTTAGAGATGAGACGATGAAGCACTTCACTTCCTGGATGTCCAAGGCGTTGATGCCACGTATGAGAACTAACAAGAAGGGCTTGAGGAATCGAAGAAGGAGATGTGACAGGGTGAAGGTCCCCAGTGCTGTCACGTCGGAGGAGCACCCGACGCGTCAGAAAGTCCTTAACAGAAAAACCAAAAGAGTCAAATTCAATAGTACAATTATTGTCACGAACAAATTAACGAACATAAATCAAATTTTTAACAATATGAGGGGTGATAAGGACGTTATTCAAGTGAAGGAGTCGAGAGATGGTAGGCAAAATGCTATGTCCCATGTGGGTGACGGGTATGGGGTGACCGTCACCAACCGAGACCGATGGATACATACACGAATTAAAAACACTATTGAGACTAGTAAGAGAATTATGTAAGTGAGAGCTTGCACATGTGTCCATGTGCCAACCACCAGTAGTAGGGTCATGAAGAGTCCCGGCAGTAAAGGCTTGAGGCAACAATGTAGCGTGCCCCGTAGCAATAGATCCTGGTGGGCCACTATGAGTCTGTGGAGTTTGCCCCATATGCGAAGCAACCTGAGGAGCCTGTTGGGCCAGCGGCTGTGTTACTTGTGTAGCAATGGCATGTTAGGCCTGCTGATAGTGAAAGCCTGACGGAGGACCAAGAGGTTGGGCCTGCTGGGCCAGCGGCTGGGTATAGAAGCCCGGTGGAGGTATAAGATGGCTGGTTGGCTGGGCCGCATAAGAAATAGGGCTGGTGTGATAAGCAACAGGCAAAGTAGGGGTAACAGTAGGTGTTGTAGTTGCATTTCTAGTGCTACTGGACCCCGTATCATTTACTCCCAATTTATCCAAAAGTTTCATAAGCAAAGTATCAGTTGTATTGTGATTAGAACGTGAATGTTTCGAAAAGCTATTATCAACAGGCTTAGCATTAGGGTCATGCACATAGCGACAATCACTACGGAATCGACAAGAGCCCTTAGCAAAACTAAAACACGGTTTCCATGATTTAACTTGAGGATTTGAAGGGCGTCGAGTGTTACCGGATTGAGCCAAAAGAACCATGGGAGAAGAAGAGTCCACGGGTAAAGCAATCTCCTTCGACTTCAAACGCATCTCCTCCGTAACCAACAACGAACGCACTGTCTTAAGATCGGGAAAGGGAGTTTGATAATGCATATAACCACAAACTTGATTATATTTTTCCGGGAGACCGCCAATAACATAGTGAACCACATCTTCATCATTTACAACACAATCGAGGCTTGTTAAAGTGGTAAGAATAGACTCAATTTTTTGAAAATATGCCTCCATACTCAAAGCCCCAAGTTGAATAGAACGCAACTCCGTCTTCAAGGTGGAAGCGCGAGTCTATTTATTATCTTTAACAATATCGGTAAGGATATCCCAAGCCTCCTTAGCCGTGTTGGGACGTGCTACAACTAATCGTTTTTGTAGCGGGTCCGAGATGGTAGTAAAGATCCATGATAAGATGATTTTGTCAACTTTAAGTTCATCCGAAGTGAAGGGAATAGATGTGCTCGTGGTACTAGCATCCGTAGGAATGCCATGAATGAACTTAAGAACATCATATCCCGAACAAAGTTGGACAAAAAAATACTCCCAAGATCCATAGTTCCATTCTTCAAGATCAAGCTTAACGGGAACTCGTGTTAAAAGGTGATGGTGGGTCACCAACGATAGTTTGTCCGATAAAAGAGTAGTAGGGATGGGGATATCGGATCCGATCATTGTGATAAGTATTTTAGGGTTACGAGTTGACTGTGACAATTATGTAGGCTACAGTGAAAGGGTATAGATGATAAAAGTAGGTTAATAAGATTAAATAAGGGCTGCTATACTTGTGTTGGTATCTTGACAAATAGAAGAGAAACACACGAACAAATCTTGACCTCGTGACCGTGCACGAAGAACAAACACCAACGTGACCTTGCACGTTGTAACCGATCTGTGACCTTTGCACAGAAGGAAAATAAATATACTACTGTGACCTTACCACAGAAGGTAGAAGACGATGTAATGTTTTAGGTTTAGGGTTTTTAGGATCGATGGCGTGATACCATGTAGGGTAACGTGATTTTCTGTATTTATACATATAATTCGGTACATAATATAATACAAAGCAGAACATTCTAGACTTGGGCAAGAGCCCATTACAAATGTAAACTATGCTATGGGCTAACTAAAATGCGGGCTAACAAATATGAGGCGCATAACATAGTATCATGCGCCAATATTTACAATCGTTGGATGTGACAGGTGTCTTATATCTAACCATTAATATGAAAAAGTTCATTTTTGTAAACTTTTTATGCGCGGACTATTTTGGAAAAGGTCTCTGTAAAAAGACCATTTAAAAAATTTGCTTGTGATATTAAGCAATGCTTCAATTAGGGGTGACAATTTCTGACCCGACACGAAACCCGACCTGAAACCGACACGAAAATTAACATGTTCGGGTTGAGTCTAATATATTTTGGGTCGGGTTTGGGTCGACCTATCTGACCCGTTTATTAAACAGGTTAGGTTTTGGTTGTGAATAAATTAACCGGGTCGACCCGCCAACCCGTTTAAGATTTCTTTTTTAAATTAAAAATTACTTATATTTTTTTATATGTGTTAAATGGGTTAAACGGATCGACCCCCAAACCCGTTTAACTTGTTTAACACGTGTAATGTGCCAACTCTTGTATATAAAACGGGTTAAATGGGTCAACCTGAAATCCGTTTAACCTATTCAACTCGTGTAGCCTATTTAACCCGTCAACCCAAGTATATATACGGGTTAAATGGGTCAGGTTCGGGTTATGTGTAAACAGGTTAGGGTTGACATAGCTGACCCGGTTATTTAAATGGATCAGATTCTCGTTGAGGTTTTCTGACCCGTCAACCTGTCAACCCGAACCCACCAACACGAACCCGACCCGAATTGCCACCTCCAGCTTCAATGGTATTGCGCAAATCAGTTTTGATTGCATGCAAAACATCTCTAGAAGGTTAGTCAACAAGTTCAAACAGTCAAGATTTTTCATAAAAAAATACTTCATCAGTTTCAATTTATTTGTCCATTTTTAAGTTGTAAGTAGTTTAAGAAATTTTACTAACTACAATTTTTACCAATTAAATATCATCATTACGGCATTACGTATTTTTGGATTGACTAAAATATCAAAGTAGACAAATATTATAAGACAACTCAAAATAAATACATGGACTAATAAATTGGAACAAATAGACTATCTGTTACTAGGCAAACAAAGATCTGTTGAAAACTTCTTTTATAAGAGATAGAGGTGATCAATAACTGATTGAGAAAGCATTATATGTGAGTATATCAAATTTCGTTCTGGATGAGACGATCTACAAAAGTTGCAATTCAAGTGGTATTTGCAGGGATGGATGTATAGCATGAATATGGGGGCAAGTGTCCCTCATGCTCGTCGAAAAATTTAAGAATTTAGTGTAATTTTTTAAAAATTTTGACCTTTTTTCGACAGTGCCCCCCGCTCAAATATCAAATTTCCCCCCACTCACATACTAAAACATAACATTTAACACTTTAAAACCTTATAAATCCTTCATCTCTAAGTAATAATACTCGATTTATCATTTCGATCACAGTTTTTCTTCAACATTTTGTTATTATTGTCAAAAAAAAATTTTTTGCCCCCAACATGCTATTTTTCTGGTTCCGTCACTGGGTATTTGAGGTCAAAGTTCCCAAGATCAATATTTGTCGAACCTCTCTATATATAGAACTTTAACGTACACGTATCGAATACATTCTAAACACCATTAGATCTAACATATTCAAAAACTAACAACTATCACATGCTTACATCACCAACATATGTGTTGAATTTAACATATACCAATCACTACAAATACTCCTTCCATTTCATAGGTGGCTTATTTTTTTTTTTTTTTAACGGCGAATTTTATTGAGATAAAAAACTAGCAAGGAGCTAAAAGATTACAAAGTGACAAGGTGAGGGTTTTTAAGCCACTCAATCCAACTAAAATAAGCTTTACATCTGTAACGACACCAGTAGAAAGATCTAGATTGCACTTCATCAAAAATAGCCGCCTTTGATGGAGACTCAGAACCGAAAATAGTTTTATTACGGAAGTTCCAAATATGTCACCACGTCACATAACAAACTCCTTCAAAAATACGCGTTTGATCGAAAACCGAAGACTCAAGATCCAAACCAACCATTCTTCATAAGAAGAAACTTTCATATACGGAATATTCCACCAGCTGGTGGTCAAATGAAGGATATCTCTAGCAATTTGGCAAGTGAAGAAGATGTGCCTAGTTGATTCCACCGCTTTACCGCATGTAGGGCATAGAATAGAGTCAATATTCATTCCACGACGAGAAATGTTCAATCTAGTTGGAAGATTATCTAACTTGATTTTCCAAGTTAAAACATTTACCTTAATAGGCACCGCTTTGATCCAACGAGTGCTAGAAGAGACCTCCGATAACGTGAAGTCGTCGATCAATTTTCTAATTGAGGCGACGGTGAAATCTCCTGAACTTTGCAAGGACCAAATCCATCTATCCCTATTCACTAATTAAATATATCTCTATCAACCATAATCAATTTCAGTGGATTGAAATATAAAACGAACGCTTGTTATGAGATATCTTTAAAAACAAGATACAAAGCAGGTGTTTACGGGGCAGTTTGGTACGGTTCAGTTAACGGGACAGTTCGGTACGGTCCAGTTAGTTAGAAAATTTATACTATCTATCGAGGGGCGGATAATTCACTTTGCCACTCGAATCGAACTGCATTAGGCGGGTAACCGGGCATGCATGTACCCGAAATGAGCGGTTACCCGCGGTTCGGGTCACGGTTAATCATTTTAGACGTTTAATCGAATTTAATGTATGAACAATAACATTTTCTTGAACCTAAAATGTCATTTTAGTAAGACTAAATAACATTGAATAGATTAAAGTCATATTAAAGTTAGTCGGTCACAATAATTGTATTCAAATATTCATATATAACATATTAACACAAATTTTTTCTTCGATATTTAAAGTTACTACACATTAAACAATTTTCACGCATGGATATATAATTAATGTTTATATTAGGAACACAAAATTCGTTAGGCAATAACAGTAGTGCAATAATATAATCAAATCTTCGACAATTATTTGAATATGTAGTTAAAAATATTCATGTATATTATGCACGGTGCGGTTCGGTTAATCGCGGATATCTAAAAATAAAAACCGAAACCGAACCGTGATAAACGGGTTTTTTCAATTTTGGTTTCTTCGGTCTCACGTTTTTTCGATTTCAGATTGATCGGTTCGGCTCGGTTTATCGATCTCTCGGATTTTTTAAACACCCCTATTCCCATTGTACAAAGTATACATTTAATTTCAGGCCGAAGTGAGTAACAGATAGTTGCGGAAAGAGTAAGACGTTACATATTATTCGTGGCCATAACAGTTTAACACATCCACTCGCCATCTTTGACTCCCAAATCTTTTTTCATATTTAAAGTCATACTCATGTTACTTTCTGTTAAAGAAAAACGAATGCTGCTCGAAGTTATGACTGTAATACGTGAAAAAATGAATAGAGAAAATGATATCGACGTACTTACAACTTACAAGTATGCAAACGTAAGGCTACAAATATCAGTCACACCAAAAACCTTATCCTCACCGGACACATCAGCGCCACATCAGATTTCTCTCTCCTACTTTTTATCCTCACTCACCCTCACACTTTACTATTATCAATCACAATACCTCTCACCATTATACTCATTTTTTTTTATTAAAAACTTAAACTTTTATTCAAAATAAAAATACAACATACATAAAATAAAATACGACATACGGAATTGAAAATACGACTGACGGAAAATAAAAATACAACATATGTAACATTTCGCATTTTCAGTCCAATTATACGACTTAAATTGTCTCAGTATGTATTGTTAAACTTATACGTGTTTACTTTTATTTGAATCGCGTAGTTAGAATCCGTTAAGTAAACAAAACAAGCCTTATATTCCTGTCATTGTTTGCAAATGATACCTACAATAAAGACACTTAAGCAATAAGCCTAACATAGGAAATTAATAATCCCTCCTAAAAGCTAAAAAGGAAATTCGTGTATGGCTTACTAATTTCACATGTGCATATATCAGTAAAAGCTAAACTTGGGTAAAGATACACAAGATCCTATTTTAATATAACTGTTATATCTATTGGATAAGTCTACACTCTCTTTTATCCCCCAAAACCCACGTGACTGTCTACACTCTTTTTATCCCACAAAACACGTAAAATCCTTTGGCTGTGCTACCTTGTTCCTGCTTCCCACGCCACCAACAATATTCATCTTTTATTCACTATACATTGACCATGTATAAGTCCCAAAGATGCTTTACCTTATATGGATTAACAAGAAAACGTGACCTAGGAATGAATTACTATGCAAGCAGAATTTTTCAAGTATATAAAGCCTATCTAACTCTTGCGAACCCAGAAGATACAACACCATTATCTCATTATCAAATTCATACTTCATCAACTCACATTGGTTTTCTTGTTCTTCTGGTTTCGACTTACACCCAACAGCAAACCCACATCCTTCATCTTACATAAGAGACCAAAACCCTAAAAACCCTAACACTAAATTCGTCTCTTTTGGCCTTCTTTTCTAGTCGAAGTTCAAGCAAGATAGGTGTGTCTTCGTTGGTTGCAAGTACATTAGTGGGGTGAATATTGTTGTGGAACGTTTGGTTTAGTGGCTTGGGTTCTGTATACGAATTGGGTTGGTAACAAATTAGGGTTTTCACTTGAGTTCAAGTCCTTATCCGTGTTTTTCTTCCAGCTTTGTGAGTCACACTATTTCCTCTTTATTTACCTGCATTCGTCCTTGGTTTATTTGTGCTTGAGAACGTTTTGTTTAAAAGATAAGAACACACTACCTAATTGTAAGTTTCCTGTAAAACAGAAACATGCATGTTCGTTTATGTCTGTAACAGAAACAAGAAACTAAAAATTGTTAACTTATAATTAGAAGAAACCCTTAGTCATATGTTGTTAGGAAACCGTGTGCTAGACCTTTTTGTAACGAAATATATATACTTAATCATGGTTAGCCAAATTTCAAGTTTAAAAGCAAAACATTTTCTTTTTGTAAACCTTCTGATGTATGCGGGTTCATTGAGAAACCCGTATACAAACTTGACCAATGGAATTTCTGAACTTATCATTCGTTAACGTAGTATAGGAGTAGCGTTCATGCAAAATTTGAGCTTTTGACACTTTATAACGAAGCTGGAAATAGACTTACAAATTTGTTATTTTATGTATGAAAACTGCCCTGTTAGGTCGACTTTAGGCCTTGTTCTGACCCACTTAGACTTAGACATAGAGTCAACAAATAGGGGCGTTTTATAGTCGACATGGTAGGCTCCATTTAGCAACTTGAATCACGGAAAACGGTTAAGAATCGAACCCGCAAACTGAGTCTCAAGTGAGTGTTATCGTCGTGTGTTCAAAAGTTAATACTGTTGGAAGGTCGCGACACCATCACATTCACACCCATTTTTAAACTGCATAATCACATCAAAACGTAAAACTTAACTAATAAAAGTTATAGTAGACCTAGCATAGTTCACAAATGTGTTTTTGGTTTGTCATAATACTGAGTAATGAATTTGTAATCCGCGATCAAAATCAGGCGAAAGTCATCTGAAAAACACTTAACCAAAAATATTGTTTTTCTGTTTAAGCCTAGTCGCGACCCCCCTTGTGTTTGGCTACGTTTTTAACATATTAAACGATATTTTTAGACGAAACTTAATTAACGAAAGTTGTAGAGGACATAGCCTAGTTTTCAAAACCACTTTTTGTTTTTAATTTCATTAAGTAACGAGTCCAGAATTTGATTGTAAACTTTTGCGTTTGTCCCTCGAATTTTATAAAGAAAACTTAATTTTTAAATTCATTTTGTTATAACTTCGACCATTTGTTTAAACACGTTTGGAGACAAACCAAGTGTCGACTGAATTAACTAGAAAACCTAGTTTCTAAATTGTCCGATATCGTAATTTACACATTTAATGGTAAGAGATTATGACCCGATACATTTGGCTAATTTTTATGAATAATCACATTTTAAACAAGTAATGTTTCTCAAACTCAAGCACAATACTAAAGACAAGATTGCATACATTGTAGTATATTACACGATTAATAATATGCGTATTATTATTTAGGTAGCGGATAGTGTTGCTTTGTTTTCGCGTGCACCATTTACCTTTCTCGCTTCATATTCATTGCTACCTTATTTTATCATTAAGGTGAGTTTATAGTTTCCATCTTACACTTTTCAATCATTTATCAAATCTCGAGGATGAGATCATGTTTGTTTTACAAAATAGATGCAAGTACATTTTAATTCAAATATTACGAGTTTGCCTAAGTAGCTATAACCCACTATACCCATCATCATGAACTGTTAATTACTGTATTGTAAGCGCGAAGGTTATGAATAGATCTATTTGGGAATTAACATCCCCGTTCGGGCAAGTAGCACTTGCTAGTTTACCGGTTTGCCAGAAACGACGAATGTATACCATCTCGGACTCATAGATGTTACGGGTTGAACATCTACATTGGGCACCATCATTTATATGTATTTGATATACATACATTGTTTAGCTTCAGTGTCATGAGCTTAGTGCATATCGTAATACATTTTTGTGATATTGTATTTGTTGCTTTATTACAGGGAAATCTTGCTATCCGCTTTATTAAATTTATAAACCTATAAATTCACCAACATTATTGTTGACAGTTTTAAACATGTTTTCTCACGTCAATAAGGTGCAAGTCATGGGTACATTGGATGGTCGTCTTTTGAAGTTATATCGCTAAAAAGATTTACATGCATTACATTTTGGGATATTGTTATGTTGTGAAATCTTTACTTTTCAAGTTGAACAATTTAAGCCTATGGGATTTTGTAACAAATCATTTATGAAATCCAATGTATTAGTTTTTAAACGACTCTTTTAGAGGTCGTTCTCATATCTTGTGTTATTGATCTATGAAGTAATGCCTCCGGAACATCGTATTCCGTTGCGACCCATTTTAGGGGTGTTACAACATACATATAAATTACGACACACGAGACGGAAATTAATCTGTTTCGTATTTTGAATCAGATCGCACCCTAAATTCCGACCTAAATAACTTAATCATTGCGATTGCGATTGACGTGTTCGATTAAATCTGCTTTAAGCATTTGATGTGCTTCTGACGATCTGATGTACCTGATAACTCCATACCTTTGTTCATCGGATCGTAGGAGGTCATCCGGTTAATGTTCTTTCTCCGGATACCATTTGGGAGATATCGCCTCCTTACGGTCTTTTATAATCATATTATGTAATATGATGCATGTATACATAATATTTGCTAATTTCTCTTTGATATACGCCTGTGTGGGACTGGCTAATATAGCCCATTTCTTCTTTAAAACACCAAACGCCTGTTTAACATCTTTTCTTGCCGCTTCATGCATTGTCTTATACTATAATCGCTTGTAGTCATCATCGGCCAAATTTGTAACTGACTTAACAAATGGCACCCATTCCTGATATATCCCGTCACAAAGATAATATCCCCATGGGTAAGTTACGCCGTTGGCCATAAATAAAACCTCTGGTGCTTTACCCAGTATCAGATCGTTGAGTAAAGGGGATCGTTGTGTAACGTTGATGTCGTTGTTCGACCCAGAAACGCCAAAAAAAGCGTGCCATATCCATAAGTCGTTTGATGCAACGGTCTCCAACAAAATGAATGGATGAGGACCATGATCACGTCTATAATATTGCGCCTTGTGTGCAATTCGACAACCAAACCACACCCAATCTGTACAATCAAGACTTCCTAACATTCCCGAAAACCCGTGTTTATTTTCGTGAAACGCGTATAGCCTTTCAACATCAGTGAGTGTTGGTTTTTGTAAGAACTCAGGTCTAAAAATGTGTACATAGAATAGTACAAAAAATTTCAAGACATTTGACGGAGAAAGTGGCATTACCCATCTGGCAAATATCATCTAAGGGCGTCAGGAACTGGTTTGCCATATGCTAAATTGACGAATCGCAGAGGTGCATTTATCAACGGGGAACGGAAATTCCAGTTTTCGGTACAATCTTGCATTTTCACGAAAAAAATCACATTGATGAGTAGGTTCTTCAACTATACCGTGACAAAAAGTGATCGACTCATTCGGACCTTGTCCTCGAAATGCTTCTATGAAAAATACAATCAATAATAAACATCAGATTGTCGCTAAAATAGGCTGTAACTAAACGTTCTTGCACTCCATAGTAGTCACGATTTATGTTTGTTCTCTTTTGCTGTTTTGGTTTTGGTAAACAAATAAAAAAAGACAACACTCGACTAAAAAAACTCAAGTCACGTTGGATTTTTTCTTCTCTTTCTGCTTGTATCTCTTTAATGTCTGGGAGCATTATTGGTTCGTAATTATCAGCCATAATAGGATTTGTTTGAGTTGTGTGAAAAATATGGAGTAGAGAGTGTATTTTTTGAAGTGGTGTTTAAATTTTTTGATGTTTAAGGGGTATTTATAGGTAAATAAAATGGTAAGGAAAAAAGTTTTTTTTTTAAATAAATGTTATAACCGTTTAGGGGGGGGCCAATTTTTCACAAAGCCCGAAATGCAACCTGGTCACCAATATGCTCTTTTCCTTGACCTGGTCACGCGCGAAGAATGGGGATTTATTGGGGCTCACGCGTGAGCATCTGCTCACTCACCCTCACAAATCGGTCGGTCACGACCGATATTAGCAGCCTAAGGGAAATATATGATAATAAGTGATCGTACAATATTCTCCATCTTGATCAGAACTAACATGAGAAATAGATTGGATATTTACTAAAAGCTTGATATGACTAGAAAAATAAGACAAAGAAACACCCTACGTTAACGCAGGTGTAGACTTTGTTACCTTTATTTTTATACAAGTCGAACAAGACTGTTATCGGTCGTTTTAGTCGTAATTAGTGTTGTTATGTAATAGGCTAGTCGGGATTAACGGGCTTGAACTTTAAGCTAATATTGAGCATGTTTCGGGCTCAAAGCGTAAGATAAGCCAAGCCTGGCCCAAGTACAAAGCACATACGCCATCTAGTAGGCTAAGGGTATAAATAGAACCCTCTCCACACATGGAGAGGGTGTTGATTACATTTGTATGTGTTTCCTCCCAATCTAATCTTTCTCTCTTTGTTTCTTTTTTTAGTTTCTCTCTCTACTTTTCTTTTTTTCTATGCTTATTTCGTGTCTTATGGCTTATTGGTAGTGCTTATTAGTTGTGTTTAGATCTTAGTTATTTGGGATAACAAGTGATATCAAGAGCCAAGGGGTTTTTGGTGATTGTTTTGTGCATTTTATTTTGGTTCGTTTGGTTTGAACATACACAAAAGGTCTTCATCTTTTGTGTGTTCAAAAATCATAAAGATCAGTACTTTATTGCTTATCTATCTTAGTATAAGCTTGGTGTAAAAGAAAAACTTTGAAAAACTTCAAAAGATTTTACTTTTCTTGTATTTTTTTAGTTTGAAAGTTTTGTGTTCTAAGAATCTTGATCCGGAAATTTTTTGTGTTAAAAACCTCAAAATTTGTGTTTTTATGCTTCTACTAGGCTTAGGATAGTAAGTTGTACAAGAAAAATCAATCTAAAACGTCAAAAAGTGTGTATTTTAAGTGATTCAAAAGTTGTTTTTTCAGAAAATTTGAAGACGGCGGTTTATACGCTTGAAGACGGCTATTTATACGTGTCATAGATCTGGCAATTTATACGCTTTTTGGTATGGCGATTTATACGCTTTTTGGCACGGCGATTTATACGCTTCGATTTATACGTCTCAGAGCCGGCGATTTATACAAGTCACAGGTGGCGATTTATACGTGACAGGGGCGGCTATTTATACGTCTCAAAGCCAGCTATTTATACAGGATATTTATAAAATTTTCGGTGCACTTTATCGAATTTCATTTTCGATTCACTCACAAAGTCAAATTCGGTGAAATTCAAGATTGGACTTTTATTGTAACATTTCATTTGGACTTGAAAGAAAACCCTTGTTTTGAAACCCTAATTTTCTGGAAAAAAAATTCGACTGCGCATCAGGTGGAAAGAGACTAACTTCGGGCTTCATATAAACAAGAACTTCAAAGTAAAATCAAAAAATTCTACTTTAGTTTTACGGTTTCTTCTTGATTTAGTAAAATCCCGCAAAAGTGTCACTTCTTTTCTCGGTTTAATCAAGACTTGTAAAATCCCGTAAACTAGAATTCCATATCAAACAACAATTTCAATCACTTCATAAAACTTAAGATCTGATATCCATTCACAACATCAAAATGTCAAATACCAATAATATTTTGCAAACTCAAACATCAAATGCTCTTCACAATGCCATCATGAAAGCAGGTGGTAAAGACCGTCCACCAATGTTTGTATCTGGTAATTACGTTCAGTGGAAATCCAGAATCAAAAGATACATCGACACCAAACCTAACAATGAACTCATTACTATTGTCTCCAAGATCCACCCCACAAATTCTAATGGACTGAGAAGACTGTTCCAATTGCAGAAGGTAGTTTAGAAACCACTACAGAAGGATACATGGAAAACTATAAGAATGTGTCACAAGACATAAGGAACCAATTGGATGCTGAAGCTGAAGCTGTTCAGATAATTATCACAGGGGTAGATAATGATATATACCCCACAGTTGATGTTTGTCCAAATACATTTGAGATGTGGAAAGAAATTAAAATGTTGAAACAAGGTGAATCAATCAATGTTCAAGATCTTGAAATCAATTTATATTGGGAGTTTGGAAAATTCACATCACGGGATGGTGAATCACTTGAATGAGCTTGTCAGATATCAGTGTGATGTTACAAATCATCAAGTGAATGTTCAGTTATTACTTCAATCATAACCAGAATGGCAAAGGTTTGTGGCACTTGTTAAGCAGAGTCAAGAGTTGAAGACTGTCTCCTATCACAAACTTTATGACATTTTGAAGCAACACCAGAATGAAGTCAATGAGATAAGAGCTGAAAGACTAGCACGTACTGCTAATCCACTTGCACTTGTTGCTCAACAACAACCAGCTTACCATCCTCAAAACCATCCTACTCACTACACTCACAATTCCTCAACCAGATCACAACAAGCTTCTACCAGAAACAAAGGAAAAGCAATTGTCAACTCTCCTCCACCAACTTATGATCAACAACCTGAAATGGTTGCTCAAGATGATGCATTGTCAAAGGAAAAGGAGATTGATAAACTCATGGCTTTGATTTTTTTATCATTCAAGAAAATCTACAAACCTACCAACAACAACCTCAAAACTTCATCAAACACCAGTAGAGCAAATCAGGATAATACTCCAAGAATCAACAGAGGCGCTGGTATGAAAATCAGAGGGCAGTCAATGTTGCTGGGACTAGAGAGAATGTAGGAACACGGGTGGTGCAGCAGTCTGGGATTCAGTGTTATAATTGCAAGGAATATGGGCATGTAGCAAGGGAATGTCAGAAACCAAAACGGGCAAAGGATGCAGCTTATCACAAGGAGAAAATGTTATTGTGTAAGCAAGAGGAAGCTGGATTTCAGTTGAATGCAGAGCAAGCTGAATGGAGGGATGACACTGATGATGAACCTGAAGATCAAAAATTAGAAGCACATTATATGTACATGGCACAGATTCAAGAGGTTACTCCAGACGCTGCTGACAATTCTGGTCCTATCTTTGACGTTGAGCCGTTGCAAACGGTACAAAATGATAATGATAACTATAATATGTTTGCTAATGACAGAGAACAACCTCAGTGTTAGCCTCAATTTATTGAGTCGAACAAGGAAGCTCGATCACTCTACGATGGAGCTTCGGTCTTTAATTAGTTAATGTTGTAATAGGATAATATCGGGAATCGGGCTCGATAGTTAATCTAATATTGTATATGTTTCGGGTTTAATCCCAAGCAAAACCCGAGCCCGGGTCCTAGTTAAATATCCCGCGCATCATTTAACGCGACGGGGTATATAAACTGTTTTCTATTTAGAAAAGAGTTAGTTGTTCATTTATAAATCTTTTCCTTTTCTAAAACTCTCTCATCTCTCTCTCTCTCTCTTCTTTCTCTCTCTAAAAGTTCAACTCACTCTCTCTCTCTTTTCTAGTTTGATTCGTGTATGTTAAATGTTATGAAGTGATTACGGGATCCTACATTTGGCATCAGAGCTTCAAAGGTGGATTTGTGTTTGATTCTTGTGGCTGATTAGCAAATTTCGTGCTTATTGTTGGTTCTAAAAACCCACGGCTCAAAAAGCTTATTTGGGCTTAATTGGTTGATTAATCTTGATGTTTCTCGTGTTATACATGCTAAGGAAGAAGCATTGTTACTCCTACAAGTGATCCTCAAGCCTCAAGATCAAAAACGAAGATATAAGGTTCGAATTTTATTGTGTGTTCTTCGTGGAGGGTTGCTACATATTGGACGATTAACAAGGAAATACGAGTTTATGTGTGTCTAATATTGATATACACACTTAATATTGTATGTTCTAGCCTTTGTTCGTGGTTAATAAGCTCATTTAGTGAAAATTTGCAAAATTCGTACTTGGCATTCTTCGTGGCGGTTTGACAAGATCCACGTTTTAAGGAAGTTGTCAGGCGGCGGTTTGACTAGGTCAACGGCGAGTTGCTAAAACAGCGAGTTGCTAAAACAGCGAGTTGCTAAAACGGCGAGTTGCTAAAACGGCGAGTTGCTAAAACGGCGAGTTGCTAAAACGGCGAGTTGCCAAACAGCGGTTTGTGTATTTTATTAGGGCAGCGAGTTGTCAAAAGAAGCAGCGGTTTGATTATTCTATTACACGGCGGTTTGCTTACACTAGCAGCGGTTTGATTTAAAAAAAAAAAAGAGTATCCAGACGACACCCGTTTTTAGCGACACTTTTTTACCGAAAAAGTTGAGCAATATATAATTTTTTCTATAGCCTTTTTAACTTATTTTTACACCAAATTCAAATTTTGGTAATAGGGCAAAAAAAAAATCGGTCGACACCTTTTAGCGACACTTTTTTCGAAAAAATTTAGTAAAATAAAAAATTTTCCTATAGCATTTTTAGCTTATTTTTACACCAAATTTATATTTTGGTAATAGGGTAAAAATAATTTTTTTTCATAATCCAACTGCGCCGAATTCCAAACAAACCAAAACCAAAACCATCGAGAAGGACTTAAACTGCACAAATCATTCACAACAAACAAACCATTAACTACCAACGATCATTCATTCATGGTTATCTAGTGATCTTGTAAAATCCCGTTAATCATTTGTCGGTTTTGATCATAGACGAGTAAAATCCCGTGAACGTGAATTGCATACAACCACAATTTCAATCACATCATATCCACTTAAGATCCAACAAAATCTTTCACACTTCATAATTAATAACCATTCATTCATCATGTCTACTCCAGTCAACACATCCTCGACAGATAGTCAAATGCATAATAATATCATGGCAGCTGGTTCGAAAGATCGTCCACCAATGCTTGGACCAGGAAGATATTCACAATGGAGATCACGTTTTCTATGGTACATTGACACAAAACCAAATGGTGAGGAACTGATAAAAAGCATACTTTCTACGATACCTTGACACTAAATCGAATGGTGAATATCTGAGGAAGTGCATCTTTGAAGGTCCATATATGCCTACAAACGTACTCATTGCAGCAGTTGAAGCAGCAGAGAACATTCTACCAGTAGCTGCACATGAAGAAGCTGAGACAATACACAACATGACAGCAGAGAACAAACTTTACTTTCAAGCTGAAAAGGAAGCTATTTTCTTGATTTTGACTGGTATTGGGGATGAAATTTACTCAACTGTTGATGCATGCAACACATCTAAGGAGATGTGGACCGCCATTGAAAGGCTACAACAAGGGGAATCGTTGAACGTACAAGATGTAAAGACCAATCTATTTTGGGAATTTGGGAAATTTACTTCTCGAGATGGAGAATCCATGGAGTCTTATTACTCCCGGTTTTATAAACTGGATGAATGATTGACAAGGACCACTTGCAAGCTTTCCCATGCAAGTGATGTTCAATTTCTCCAACAACTTCAACCAGATGGTCCAAGATTTGTGACGATTGTTCAAGCCAGAGACAGGAATAGAAAAGTCTCATATCACAAAGCTGTTGACGTTCTGAAGCAGTTTCAAAACGAAGTTATGGATATCCGTTCTGAGAGTAATAGCCAGAAGTGCAAATCTATTAGGCACTTCTTGCGGACTGATTCCATATTCAGATAATACTATCAGGCACCAAACCCTCAAAAGCTTCGGAATGGCACCATCATACATGCAATATTCTTCCACACGACCAAGTGCGTCTACCAGACACAAAGATCTCATATATATAGATATTTTCTTTTTAGAAAATATCTAGTTTTTCATTTTAATATCTATCTCATAATATCTTTTTTTTCTAATCAAAAAAATCTTTTCTCTCTCAACTCTCTCTCATCTCTCTCTCTTTTCGATTCTCTCTCTCTCTCTAGTTTCTTGTTTTGTGTTGTGATTTATGAAGTGAAGTGTTAATCGGGAACCTACAATTAGTATCAATCGCCTCGGGTGGATATCGTGGTTTTTTTTGGTGTTGTAAGCCTATTGGATTCGGCAGTTGGGTTGTTTAAACACTCGGCAACCATATTTTTTTCGTGGCTCATTTTGGTGTTGGAAACGCCTTGTTAGAGATCATAGACTCTAGGCGTCATTGGGTTCTTTTTGGTGATACTCGGGTGACAAGAAGAGAAGAACGAAAAAGTGAAGAAAATGTTGGGACCGAACGAGCGGAACCGAACGAGAGGACACGGATGAAGAAATTGATGAACAGGAATTGGAAGCACATTACAGCTACATGGCAAAGATTCAGGATGTCTCACCTGAAGAATCCAGTTCTACTGGTCAGCCATTGGAACAGGTACAAAACCATGATGAAAATGATGTGTTTGCCAATGTGAGACGACATTCTGAGCAAACTGAATCCATTAACGACACATATGTTTTGGAGAAGGATGATAGCAATGTCATTCCTGATTCATCAAATATATGTACTAATGATAATCAGGTTGATCAAAATGCGGCTGAATGTGTTGATGAGCGTGTTGCGCTTGCTAATTTAATTGCTAATTTGACTCTTGATACGGAGGAAAACAAAACGGTATTAAAGCAATTAAAGAAAGCTTTTCAGATTGAAATTCTTTATAAACGCAATCAGTCAATTCAGATCAAAATTAGATAAAGACAAAGTGAAACCATATGATTACACATATCAAAACAGTCTTTATGAAACTTTCAAACCACCATCCAAAACCTATCTTGATCAGTTGGAACGCGCTAAAGAAGTTAGGAAGACAATGTGGAGAAAAACGTTTGTTAGGACAAAGCCAATCATTGCTAAAAACATTGGATTTCTACCCATGTCAAAATCCATTAGTAAAAGTAGACTACTTCAATCATTTTAGAACAATTTGTCAACAAACTTGGTCTAATCATACTAGTAGTGCATTTCCTAACCCAACTGCTAAGACTATGGAAGTTTTGATCAAAACCTTATTAATGCCTCTTTCAAACAAAACTATACTGGACAGTCATTGTTTTGTTCATGAACTAAAAAGAGAAATGAATGATGATTTGGAGTACGTTAATTCCCTTGAAAAGGAGCTTGACGAACTTGAATCAGAAAAGGCTGATTTTTCAAACATATATGATCTACTTCTCGAAGAGTGTGTGTCTAAAGATGTTACATGTTCGTATTTGCATTCTCTGTCTGATTTAAATGCTAATACTGAATTACAATGCTTATATCTTCATAAAGTCAAAGAATGTGAATGTCTTGCACAAAAAGTCGAAATAACTGAATCTGTTAACAATCGAAGTTATTAATAAAGCTTTTAAAAGATTTTGCTAACTTGAAAAAACACTCGATTTCTCTTGAACTTTTTTACAACATTGTAAAGAAAGTGATAAACAACACAGTTTGCAAAGAAAGGTTCAAATTGTATTTCGAAAAGAAAGTGAACAATATCATAAATACAAAGATTTGTAAAGCTCAAATTGCAAGACAGGAACTGGTGATAATTGGTTAAAGAAACTCATTTAGTAAACAAAGGAAGTTGTGGAAACTCAGTTGATAAACCATCTGTTGTTCGACAACCAAATGCTCAACGGATTCCAAAACCATTAGTTTTAGGAAAACCGACTCCTTTTTCAAATTCTCTAAATGAGAGTTTTCATAACGAATAAGTCGGTTAATAAAATAATGGGTGGATGGTTTGTTTAAACCAGTCATCAACAGAATTTTGCACTCTGAATAGAAACAAGCGGTTCGAAACACACTGTGCTTAAACCAGGAATGTTTAAGCATTGCCTCCACCACATCACCAAACTAGAACACCAGTTTGCTCCAGGCTTCTAGAGAATACTAATCCCTACATGTCTAAATATCAGGAGTAATTCACACTACTAGTTTTAGCAGACCGTCAACTTAACGCGCGCACTCTCTGCTTGGCGCTCTCTAGTATAAGTGTGCCAAACAATAGTCAAGTGAAGGTTTCAACTGAAGGAAGTAGAAGACCATCATAGGATTTCTAGGTATTTCTAAGAAAAACAATGTTGTTAAACTGGCGAGAGATATGAGTTATAGAGAGATATATATAGATATAGAAACTTTCGAATGTGATGATGTTTGTGCTGAATGTGGGAACATATGTGTTTAATTCTATCATGATGCTTGTGTTTCTTTGATACTTGAAAGACGTGAAAGCTAGAATAAGAAGCCTAAAAGTATAGTGGACCTATTAGTGCTAGGTATAACACAGAGAAAAGTGAACAAATCTGTTGCAACACCCCATAAGAAATCAGTTGCATCAGATCCCACTATCCAGAAATCAAAGAGTTACTTTAGGGAGTGGTATGAGAATACAAATAAGGCATGGAAATGGTGATAGCTAAGAGATGTCCATCGGTTATACAATTAACAAACTTCTTATACCAACTTAAATTTATTCAACTATTATTAATCATAATAATCAACAAACTAAAAAGTCACAATAGTACCATTACTTCTTAAAACAATAATCCTCACACCCAACAAACTTCACCAAAATACCATAACATAACAAAAATATCAATACCCCACCAACAACAATAATCACATCATCCCCCACCCCCCTCCATCTTTCCCCCACACCTATATTACCAAAATATTCACCCAAAATTTACCATAACTAAACTCCCATACTAAAATCACCCCAACAATTAATCTCAATCAACCTTTCCCATACCCTCACCTATAACAACTACTATCCTTCACCCACCCCAAAAACACTTAATTACCAATATCATTCACATTCTTAATAAAACTTCCCAACCAATAAATATCTTCTAAAACTTTCCCCTCAAACACACCATTACTATATTCCAACATCACACACACAAACACACCCCTAACACCCAACGACAACACCCCCCCAATAAAACATTCCACCTAACCCCCCACCATTCATTTAAATCACTTCCACTCCTTAAAAAAACCAATCAACCCCACCCCAACCAACACCTCCCCTCTTAATATCCATTTCAAACCACCTAAATCACACATACACCTTCACCAAATAAACACAATATCCCTCTAACCCTCCCCCCATCCCTAAACCCCAACCTACCCCCCTCTAACCACTAACTTACTTTCACCCAAATCAACCATTCAATTTATTACCCATCTCTAATCCATCCACCATTACCTCATAATCATATTATCAATTATCTACACTACCCTCACCCCAATTACAAAAAAACTTCACCCATTCATCCCCCCATACTAACACCTCAAACCCCTCATCAACACTAACCTTCAATCTCAATTTATTACTATATTAACATCATATTTCACTTAAAATATCCAATCCCCACCCATCAAAATTCAATCCTAAATTCAATTACAACCAAAACTTTCCTCTCTAACCCAGAACATAACGTCTATTTCCTAATAAAACCGTTACTCTTTATGCTTTTCTCTAAGATGCTTAAGCCTTCTAAGCTACCATTACCTATCTGCGGCACGACCACCGCACCCGTTGCAACCGCTGCTATACTCATGACCGATCAATCAGCATATCCATCATGGAAAGACGGCCATACTACCTCATAAATGACTGGAAACTTCAATAAAACATCTTCACTCTTTGGTTGCCATTTGTTACATAACTTAGAGTTGGGGAAAATCATAGATAAAGATGGAAAGAAAAAGGGGATCATGTGTCATGGTGGGATATTCTACTCAGTCTTAAGGGATATCGTGTTTCACAACAAGGAAAGCTTAATAGTTGAGTCCATTCATTTCAAGGTTTGATGAAATCAACGATGATGTCTGATCTCAACAGTTCAGACCTCGCCACAACGACAAGAGATGTCTTTTGACAATGTCTTCATCCTGCCTCGTTCATCAGGACAAAAGGCTTCATATTATGGACAACTTTGCCCGTGCCCCAAGCCAAAATTTTGTTCCTTCAGCAGAGAATCCTCAATACACACTCCATTAATTCAAAAACAAACTCAACCAATCCTCCTAAACCCCATCCACCCACTTACACTCATCTAACACCAACCCAATCACACCCCTCCATCCAACTAAACCCTCTCATCAAAACAACCAACCAAAAATACCCCCCTACCCCTCACAATTATCGACATCACTCCCCCCAATCACCTGAATTTATCAATCCTTTTTGTACACGGGTACAAGAAATTGGTGAGTCTTCCTCACGCAACATTGATAATACCGATGTGCATTCATTTCAACCACAAAGTCATGATTACCGATGGACCAGAGATCATCCATTAGAACAAGTTCGTGGAAATCCAACCATGCCAGTTCAAACAAGACGACAGCTTGCCACAGATCCTGAAATGTGTATGTTCGCGCTCACGGTGAGTATTGTTGAACCGAAGAACATTAAGGAGGCAATGGCTGATTCTGCATGGATCGAAGCAATGCAGGATGAACTTCATCAGTTCGACAGACTAAAAGTCTGGGAACTAGTCGACAAACCATTTGGCAAGATGATTATAAAGCTAAAGTGGTTATGGAAGAACAAGAAGGATGAAGATCAGACTGTAATTCGCAACAAAGCACGACTTGTTGCTAAAGGTTATGCTCAGGAAGAGGGTATTGATTTTGAAGAATCATTTGCTCCAGTTGCTCGCTTGGAAGCAGTTCGGATTTTTGTTGCCCACGCAGCACACAAGTCTTTTCCAATCTATCAGATGGACGTGAAAACGGCATTTCTTAATGGTCCACTGAAGGAGGAGGTTTATGTTGCTCAGCCAGAAGGGTTCGTTGATCCAGATCATCCAGAAAAAGTCTACCTTCTGAGGAAAGCTTTGTATGGATTAAAGCAAGCTCCAAGAGCCTGGTACGATGAACTATCAAACTTCCTGATGTCCAAAGGCTTTACTAAAGGTACAATTGACCCAACTTTATTCAAGATAAAATACGGGGAGGATATTCTACTTGTGCAGATTTACGTTGATGACATAATTTTTGGGTCTACAAACCCTAAATATTCAAAAAGATTTGAAAAGTTAATGCACAGTAGATTTGAAATGTCCTTAATGGGGGAGATGAAGTTCTTTTTAGGACTACAGATCCACCAGTCCCCAAAAGGTATTTTTATCAATCAGGCCAAGTACGCTTTAGAAATTCTGAAAAAGCATAATATGGACAATTGTCACTCCATTGGTACACCATTGGCTACAAAACCCAAACTAGATGTAGATTTGAGTGGAGAACCCGTAGACCAATCTGATTATCGTAGTAAAATCGGGTCACTCATGTACTTGACATCTAGTAGACCAGACTTAGTGCAAGCAGTATGCTATTGTGCACGTTATCAAGCACGACCAACTCAAAAGCACCTCAAGGAGGTTAAAAGAATCTTTAAATACCTAAAGGGTACCATTAACATGGGACTCTGGTATCCAAAGGATTCTGGCTTTGAACTAACAGCATTTTCAGACGCTGATCATGCCAGATGCCTTGATACTCAGAAAAGCACTTCTGGAGGGATACAGTTCCTTGGTGATAAGCTCGTAAGCTGGATGTCAAAGAAACAAAACTGCACTGCAATGTCTTCAGCAGAGGCAGAGTATGTGGCGTTATCTGCAAGTTGTGCTCAAGTAATGTGGATGAGGACACAACTTCAAGATTATGGCTTCAACTACAACAAAATACCGTTGTATTGCGACTCTCAGTCAGCCATAGCAATCTCATGCAACCCCGTACAACATTCACGGACAAAGCACATCCATACTCGGTATCACTTCATAAAGGAACAGGTTGAAAATGGTATAATTGAATTATATTTTGTCAGAACTGAATACCAATTAGCTGACATGTTTACGAAAGCCCTTCCTGAGGATCGGTTTAAGTATCTTGTCAGAAGGATTGGTATGAGATGTTTGACTCCAGCTGAACTGGAGGTTCTGACAAATGAGACTGCTTGATATCATCATCAAACATCACCATGTACATATTTTTGAGAAAAGCAAAATACAAAAATATAAAACTTCAAAAAGAAAATACAAAATCAGAAAATCAGAAAATTTCCAAAAAGATTCTTCTCGACATGTCTCTTGGAATCGATAACATTTACGTGCTTAGAAATGTCGATTAACATTGACACGGGTGTGTAAATGAAGTTCGAGCGAGAGTTGCAAATAGTTTCAAAACATGTCATTTCTAATTTTCTAAATGGCTTATGTGCAAATGTCAGTACATAACCCGGACTTCAAATAAAGGAAGGTTTATAACTTATCCTCACAACGAGAAAATTAACGTTTCTCGGTCTTGAGCTGTTCTTACAAGACATTCAATGTTTTTAGCTCAAGAAAAAGGATAGTGTACGTTTCAGTGCGCTTACCCTTACCGTTAGAAGAGAAGTCCTCTAACATCTGGTTTTTCAAAAAGTTGAACACAATTTTTCAAGAATTTCTCAATGACAATTCATAATCTTTCAAAATTGTGTGTTCAACACTCCATCCCTCACAATGTTTTCAGAAGACAACAATTTTTCAATTGGTCCTATTTTTGAGGGGGAGTTTTTCGAAAAACAAAGTTTTAATGTTCTTGGATACATCATCAACGACCATTCTTATGTATTCAAAACATTATCAAAATGTTCTAAACCATTCATGCTGACCATATTTTCTCCCACATATTTTTCAAGACATATTTTAATCACAAGGTATTTCAAAAAAAACTAAGTGTTTATTATTTAAAATAAGGGGAGAAAATGTAATTAAAATATGATATATTCGACTCAATGTGCTGAAGAAAAGGTTTTATGGTTCGATCTTATACCCAACAACATCTTAATTTCACGACGATTCTGAAGTCATAAGGTGGTTAGGTTAGGAATCAATCCTATGATCCAACCAGAACCGGAGGATCTACCCAAGGATAATCCAAAGTTAGAAATAGCAGTCCTTAGGTATGATTGGAGATGAATGTATATGGGAATAATGCCGACTAAGATTGAGTTAACACTGGAACAATCACAACAAGGTGTTAGTAATGACGTCTTGGTAAGCATTGAAGGCGTTGAAGAATTAAAAAGAAATGTATGGATAAAGGGTCTAAAGAAAGAAGCCCTCCACACAACTTAAGGCAGAAACCGGGTCAATACATATGCTGTCAGAATCACAAGTTGATTGCTGACATTGAAAACGACATCATGGACCCAGTGATGCAATGCACAACCCTTCCCAGCCATTCGGGTTTCTCTCAACAGAAACTTGTCTCATTTGTCACGGAGATACACACGTTATCTATTGACATCTCAGTCCGAGATGTTGATATTGACTAGGTGGAGCAATATGGCTCCAGCCTCCGAGTACAAAACCAAAATGCACTAATCGAGTCTAGAGCCAAGAGATCAATCAAAATCTCGTTAGGACACATTCCATTTCAAACACTTGTTGAACATCATCAGGTTCACAAGCTGTTATCAAGAGTCCTACGTAATATCATTGTGATATTTGCCAGAACATCCGAGTGATACTAATGTATTCACAATGAAGATGGAAATCCTGCTTGAGCCAGCATCAAACAAGCTCTTGGTAGGTGACTTGCGAGATTCTATAATGAATATCAAACTTGTGACAACTGGATATCGATTTGGTCCAGTAAATGAATTACGGTTGATAATTTTGATAAAAACATGACACTCACGATTGTTTAACAAACCTTTTCTTACCTCTTAAGACTTTTAAGTTCCTCCAAAAAGACTTGATCCTCCTTATCTACTGGGTTCTCATCTGTCTTTAAATCAGGATGTTTGTTAGTTGCTTCACCTGCATCCTTTTCTTTTGATCTCTTGACTGTTGAAGAATAAGAAGACCATATAGCCAATACAAAGTAGTCCTGAGCAGATTCATCTTCCTTTTTAGAATTACCTGCATCAATATTATCTTTTGTACCTGCATTGTGATTAGCTTCTTGTGGACATGCATGTTTGTT
Organism: Tanacetum coccineum; assembly: GCA_026074375.1. Classification (NCBI taxonomy): domain Eukaryota; kingdom Viridiplantae; phylum Streptophyta; class Magnoliopsida; order Asterales; family Asteraceae; genus Tanacetum; species Tanacetum coccineum. The sequence goes on from BQNB010013868.1 coordinate 49,202, forward strand.
AGCTTGATTCTCTGATCTCACAGGTTGATAATTCATTGAATCAGTTAAATAATCAAGATCAAACAGCCAAGTTGGTCCTTTTCCTGCAACATTTGGTTTATTTTCTAAAAAGGTTATGTACAGGTTTTCCTCAACTCTCTTGGTGTCTAAATTATATACCCTAAAAGCCTTGCTTTGTAGAGAATACCCAACTAGAAACCCTTCATCTGATTTCCCATCAAACTTGCCCAGATGGTCAATGGTACTCAAGATGGTCACATGGCACCCAAAAGGTCTTATGTAGCTTATGATTGGTATTTTACCAGTTATAAGTTCATAACGTGTCTTATTTTGAGGCTTGGTCACTAATACCCTATTAAGAACATAACAAGCAGTACTAACTGCTTTAGCCCAAAAAGTGTTAGGTAAAAATGAATCTGCTAGCATAGTCCTAGCAGCCTCAATAAGGGCCCTATTCTTTCTTTCAGCAACTCTATTTTGTTGTAAATTTCTGGCATTACTGTATTCCCTCTTGATCCCTTTTGACCCAAAGAATTCAATAAAATCCCTGTTCTTAAATTTTGTACCATTATCACATCTAATAGTTTTAACCTTTTGATATAATTGGTTCTCTATTTGTCTTATAAAGTCCTTAAGGATTCCACTAGTTTCATCCTTAGTTCTTAAGAAGAACACCCAACTAAACCTGCTAAAATCATCAGTGATAACCAGGCAATAAGTCTTATGGTTTAAGCTCCTTACAGATGTAGGTCCAAACAAATCCATATGAAGAAGCTGTAAGGGCTGACTAATAGAGCTCACTGATTTGGCCTTATAGGAGGCCTTGTGTTGCTTTCCTTTCTGACAAGCAACACAAGTGTGGTCATTTTGAAAAATCTTTGAAGGTAAACCTCTTACAAGGTTTCCCTTCACAAGTTTGTTTAAGTTTTTAAAGTTAACATGACCCAACCTCTTATGCCATTTGTTAGATTCATCAATTGTGGCCTTTGCAATTAAACAGGCTAAACCTCCAGAAGGAACAATGTTCTCTAAATTGAAACTGTACATATTGTTTTGTCTGGGGATTCTAAGTAAGACTTGATTTGCATCAGGTAACTTAAATTCAGGAGACAAAACAAGACATTCAGAGTCAGTGAAAAGAACTTTGTTCTTCTTGTCACAGATTTGTGACACAGAAAAGAGATTGAAATGCTGTAGTTCTTTCACAAAGCACACATCCTCAAAATCTAACTTTCCTGTTTTTATTTTACCTTTACCAGTTATGTAACCTTTACTTTCCTCCAAAACAATAGGGGCCACCATTAAAGTCTAGAGAGATAATAGCCAAGGTAGGCTTGTTTCCAGTCATTGTGCCCTGGAACATCCACTATCAACAATTTCTTTGAAACTGTACAGCTCTAAGTGGATAATCCTGCAAACATTAAAATCAGAAGATTATTTTTTCTCTTAGGGACCCAAGCCTTTTGGGCTTGAGTTGCAAGGGATCTTGAAAGATAAACAATTTCAAAGACTTGATCCACTATGTATTTGGAGACTTTGTGCCAGATAATGTCTTTGTGGTCTTCCAATTACAACCAGCTTGAGGTGCTTAAGACAGTAGTTTCCCTTTTTCCCTTAACAGCACTAACTGCATTTACTTCAGCAGTATTAATCTTTTGTTTTGAAAAATTTGTTCTGAGTGCTGTTGTTCTATTAAATGACTTTCTAAAAGGGGAAACAGATTTATGAAAGCCATGCTCTTAGTCTAGTATTAAATCCACAAAAGTCTTTAATAGTATTAACTTTCCTAGCATGATTAATTGGTAACTCTCTCTCATAAATACTCTTCTTACTGCCTGTACGTATAAAATTATGCCTAAGCATATTAACTGTGTTAGTACTTGCTAAGTTCTAGCATAAATAACTGGAAATCATTTTCCATTTCTAGTTAGTACTGCTTATCTGAACCATTGAGGTTTGATGAATCACTCTTTTGCACATTGGTTCCAAACTGGTTTCATCCCTCCCTAAGAACTTGCCCTTACCCTTCTGTTTGTTTAGTTCAACCTGTTTAGCCATCATTTTCTCATGAAAATCACAATCTCTGATAAGATGACTAAGACTTCCACATACAAAACATGCTTTTGTAGTAAACCCATATCCCAAACCTAATTTTTAGACATTAAACCACAGACAATTCTTTCAACAGTTATGGACTCAGACTACATGTGTTTTGTTCTATAACAGTTTGCCTAGGAGTTTTTACATGCTTATCAGCAAAACTAGGTATTTCCTGTTCTTTTGTGGGTAGAGACACATGTTCATCTTCACTATCTGATTCATACATCCTCAATGATTAGAGCATTCAGACCAAATCTTTTAGGTTGACTTACTACATTGGTTCATTGACAACTGGTTCAGGTATAGATTCATGTGTTTCTTTACTATAATTGGATTCACAAGAATTAAAGTCACTGCTTCTAGCATCAGATTCACTAGTTTTATATTGCTTTGGACCATATGTAAATTGTTAGTCATCTATTTCTTTATCAGGTCCCGAATAGATGTAGAATCCCTGTCATTAAGGGGGCACATCATGCATCCCCTCGTGCATATACTAACATACACATCCAGACTAATTTTTGTTTCACTTGTCCTAACAGACAACACACTTTTGGAAAACTTTATTTGCATAACTTAAAAACATCTTTTATTCATTTGATTTCCCATACCAAGCCCACCTTATCCCAAGCACTCATCTAACTAGTTAGCAAAATATTAAGATTTTTATAAGAGTATTGCCATTTTCTACCTTGCTTTAAATCTTCTTTTCTTTCTCACAGCTTCTGCCAAATAAGTTACTTATGGTAAGGTAGGGCATCAGTTTTATCATCTAAGTCAATTTCCATAAACCTTATCTTTTTCTTCATCACCAAAGTATACACTTGTTGAGTGAGCAACTAAATATTGCATCAACTATTCTTTAGGGCTTGAGTATATGCTTGTATTTATATACTAGCATCTCTAAGTTGTTCCCTCTGTTCATCATACAGCTTTTTAAGTTTAGCATAAGACTCTTTACATTCTTTGGAACAAGAAGTTACCTCTGTGTCTGAACCTGAACTGTTGCAAGCCATGAAGCAAGTTCTCCTTTCAACTTCTAAGTGACTGACAATCAATCAACACCTTCTCCAATCAGAGTCACCAAAGCTTTAGAGTCCTCCTATTTACCAGATATTCTCCTATTGTCTTTTTCCTTATTTCCAGTGTTCCAAGCATCTCTTCTCCTCCCATCTTGATTCCCCTTGGATCTGCACTCTCTAGCAAAATGCTCTGTCTTGTGACAACTGTAGCACTCGACTTTAGTTTTGTCAAACCCAACTGGTTCCTTGGCATCAAAGTGTAGCTTCACCTGTCTATTTGTAGAAACTTTAATCATCACCATGGAAATCAATGAGCTTACCTGCCATTTCAAGTCCATTTCTTCTAAATAAAACTCATCAAGCTATTCCAGATCTTCATGATCCAATTGTGACATCTGAATGATTTCCAAGTAAGGAGTTATGAAGTAAGTTCATACCTGGTGAGTTATGGGCCAGAATAGTTAGAAACACCATAAGCGTACTAACATCTTAGTACTGCTAGTTAGTTCTCTTTAAATGATGCCAATACATTTATGTTGCTAGAGGATGATGCCAGTAGAGCCTTACATCAGACTCAAAAACTCTAAGATTAATATACAATCTTCAAACTAAGACTGTCACACTCCTGGCCTTTGGTCTCATTATTAAGGAAACCTGAGACCAAAGCGGGCAAAGGTAAGACCCTATGGAACTTCTGATTTGTAACGTTCAGTGGAAAATGCCTGCACCCATGAACCTCTATGTGACTCGAAGACTCGAGAAACCTGTCACGTTTGATTTTGAAACAGAGGAAGCCTTTAAAACATTGCTTTAGAAAATAACGTCAGCATCTTCTTTGATCATCATTTCCACCAAATCAGACTTGAAAGCTTCCCACATTAAGAATCAGTCATTTTTATGAAATTTTAGCAGATGATCTTCCGGTAAAAGCCATAATCAATGTATGTCCTTGCTTTTCTTTCTCTTTCTCTGCTAAAGTTTCTCTCAGTCTTAGGAGTTAAAACCTTTTATTAAACCATTTGTATCAGTTGAGACACTCACGGGTCCATTTCCTCTTTGAATAAATTCCCAGATAGGATAGTCTGTATGGGCCAAATAATGTTCCATTTTCATGGCCCATATATCATATTCTCCCTTCTTGAGAATAGGATGTTTGATTGTTGAAACAGTGTAAGGAGTTTGTTGTGATGGTGTTTGTGATGGTGATGGGGTGTGTAGGTGGAGCATCAGCATCTGATTCCAAGACATATTAGTTTATAGTAAGATAGAGGATTTATAACAGGTTTTTGTTATCTTCTTACTCAGAAGTATCTCACAGGCACATATACCCTTGTGAGTTCCTTATGAATATAGATCTTACTACCTTGTTAAGGGTTGTAGCTAATATGAATAGATTCACACAAACTACAGGAGAAACAATGATTAAGAACACTATAAGCTATGCGGAATCTAACTTATAATGCAAAGAAGAACAATGAATATAGATAACTAAACTTTTATATTGATTGCTAACTATGAGATTGATAATGAACTGATATTGATTGATCTGTCTAACTATGTCGTAAGGGTTCCTTTTATACACTAAGGAAAACCCCTAATCCTCTGGCTTACAAAACGCGTAAAGATAATGCCATCTTTTCCTATAATATTCATGCATATCTCTTAAAATTTACTAACTATTTTATACTATACAGGTACTACTAAATGAGCAATACTTAATATTTGTACTGTCAGTAACTAACTATTACTACGGTACTAAGTAATATAACTACTCGGTAACAAGTTAGGATGTATTTTACCCACATAAACATTGAAATTATATCAAAACAATCAAAACTATATCATAATCCTCATAAAGCTTAAACAAACATTAAGAGACTACTCCATATTCAAACAAGTAACAACACACATAATATTCAACATGAATTTAGCAAAGACCATATTCAAAGGATAAACAAGATTATACCAAATTCCAAGAGCAAAATATGGTGATTTCACATGAATTTCCCAAGAACACTTTATTATATTCGAAATAAAACCCGATAACTATGAAAAATTCTGTCATAATCGCTTATAGATTCAAAATAACACTTCAATTATGCTTCTTTGATGGATCAAAACCTGGGTTTGAGAAGAACTTAGGAGCAAGTTCAACCAAATTCCCAAAAACTAGTTCTTAACTTATTCTACTTTTAGGAGAGGATTGTAGATGGATTTGTGTTAGATATGTGGGATTTGGGGCTATATTTATAGGCTCAAGAGAGGCTGAATTTCGTGCATTGAAGGATCTAGAATGGGTAGATGATAGGTTGCAATGAATGTCAAGCTCATTTAAGAGCATTTATAATCTGGAAGAAAAGTGCTTCGCACTTATTAGAAAGGGTGGCGTACTTGGGGCATCTACAACACTTGGCCTTTTTCAAAGTTGTAGATAATTTAATTCTCTTCGCGTGGCCGCCAGAATCGCATCAAAAGGAGTTCGTATGATCGAGTTATGACCAAAACAGTGAACAAGTGTCACGAAGCATTCAGCTTGAGTTATTTATTCGTTTAAGCTTCAAATCTTCGTGTATTCTTCCGTTTTCTTCCACGACACGTACTTAGAACCTACAATAGCAAATATACTCGATTAAGTACCGAAGGTTCTTATTATTAACCAATTTATATGCATAAAAGCATTGATAACGCATATAGAAACATGTATAATTTGAGCGTTATCAAATCCCCTCACACTTAAAACTTTGCTTGCCCTCAAGCAAATCTAAGAAAAGAAATTTTGAAACAAGGTCCTAGGTGATAAGACAAAGAAATTTTTATTTTTTTATATATATATTTTTTAATTTTGATATTTTTTTTTAATCTTTTAATTTAAAAAATTTTATTAGGTGTGAAATTTTCGAAAATATTTTTGGTTTTTGTAACAAATAAGTGCAAAAGGCGCAAGCACCCCCCACACTTAAAGGTTTGCTTGTCCTCAAGCAAAATAAGGAAAAAATAACCTTAATAAAACAAACATAGAATTATGAAAAATATTTTTGGATTTTTAATATGTTAAGACAGAGATGTTTGACAATACCCAGTGATTCTCAAAGCTGTAATAACATGACTAAGCACCTCACGAATAAGGAAAAGTATAATTCACTCAAACACTAGTATGTGATGTAATAGAGGGTAAAAGGGAAATCATACTCAATTGCTCAGACATGATTTATTTCATATCATAGGCTTGTACAAGAAACAAAACTGCACCGATAAGGCGTAAGCACCAGGTATATTATCAAAAGAGGACTTTTATTTAGGTTGTAACGTTAGGCTAAGGGTTAATAAGGGTGTGGATAAGGCATGGAAAATATATACTGGAAATGGTTTTATAATATACATGTCGACAAGTCCAAGAAACCCATATTGCAAGTTACGAGAATCCACAAATCTCTGAGGTTATCGAACAATTAAACCTCATCTCTATCTCGATTAAACCGGCACAAATACCATAATGTAGAAATACTTCGCAAATGCCAACAACAACCTATCTCTTATTCATCACTTTTTTTGTCAACTACGCCGTAGTTGTGACGTTAGCACAATCCTTATTCCATCAATAATCAACTACGACGTAGCTAAAGGTATGAGCTACACCGTAGTTTCTGAATGTGGTTCTTCTTGTTTGTCCATTTTGCCAATTTTTACATTTTTTCTGTTCCAATGCCATAATTACCTGAACCTGTAATATAAACAAATTAAGCACCAGATTCATATAAGTACATTTATTATAAAATCGGCAATAAACATGAAATTTGATATAGAAAAGTATTAAGCATTTGATGTGATCAAATATCTTCCCACTTGACTTTTACTTGCCCTCAAGTAGAACTTTTTAAATAATTCTCAAAAAGATATCTCCCAAGTTATCCAGGAAAATATAAATTTAAAAATTACCTATGCTAGAAAAGTCTAGACCGAGCACCTCACAAAAGAAAAAACGAATTAAACTCACACTCTTACTAATCTATGTGTTTCATATTTGTGATCACTCAATCCAATGACTCAGTCATGGCGGTATTCTATCATAATGCTTTGCAATAATACTAAGCTCAACCACTAAATTCTAGATGCAACTATTCTAGAAGGGAAAAATGGCGTTGGACATACACAAAGGCATACGGGTGTCATTCTTACAATGCATTCTTTACCAATACCAACTATTCCGAAAAGCAACCTAAAACACAAATGCTCACCAAATCCATGAACGAGACACCTGTGATTGCTTAATTCCTTAACTCGAATAAGCTAAAGGTTAGGATTAAGAATGATAAGGGTAGGATAAAGACATAGGAAAACATTTAATGGGTGTAACATAAAGACACAAAACAAATAGTTTTCGAAGTCCACACAAAACTCCTCGTCACTAGTCGCATGCAAATCCATAAGGCAGATGACCGGGGTCAAGAGTCAAGGGGTCTTCAAAATACACGAGTTAATACGTATATAATGTAGTGTAATGCCTCATAATCTCCATAATAAGTAGGCATGCAAGACGCATTAACTCGGCCTTCATCATTATGAACAAAAAACTATGTGCTATTTTTTCTTAAAAAAATTGGGTAAAATCGGCACATAATCTAACCAAATACACTCTAAATCACTCATTTCTATCTCCTTTCCCCCCCATTTGAGATGTAAAATGCCCTCATTGTACAAATGTAAACTTAAATAGAAAGGTGAGATAGTAATGCGCGGGTTTATAAATGATACCCGTTGACAAACATCATAACGGATATGTTAAGAAATCACCAGCTCCACAAGGCGGGAATACTACCACTATACTAAACGATATATAAGCTGATATATAATTTACATTCAGCTATTAAACGAAGCTATATAAATCCTTGATGCGTGCTTTTTTATCTTTTTCCTTTTTTTGATGCAGGACAAGGAGACAATGAAATAGAATTACAAACACATATATACATAAGATCCCTTATTGAGAGTCCAACTATCTTCTAAATTGACTTTTCTTCAAATCCCCTCTATCATAACCCACAACATTTACCAGTCGAACCAAAATTAACTAGCAACTCCCTGACTATGGACTTTAAGAAACTACAGGGTTGGCTAGGCGATTGGTGTAACGAAACAAACATATAATGAGTTATCAAAACAAAGGGAAAGGCTCAGCATGTTGTACTAGGGGTATCTTGCACTAAAGATGAGTGCAACAAAGGTATCATAGGGGGATTGATAATCAGTATGAAAGTCAATATACACAAACATAACATAATTGGGATATTTGGGGTTAATCCTAAAATTTCCTTTTTATCCTAACTACAACGATTACACTATGTTACCTCAGTGCAATGCTCATTATGATGGTCTTGAAAAATATAGCAAGCCAAGTTCTAAAGTCTACTACAGCCATCGACACGCTTATTTTTATTGAATTTATGTATAAGGGAAAACGGAAAAGCTTAACCTCACACAAGTAATTATAAGGGGTAGGTGTGCTCAGTAAAGTCTTAACTAGTTAAGTAATGATTTTAAAGATGAAACATTTTTCAATAAAAATAGACAATAAGCGCAAATAAAAATCAAGGGGACATTTATCTCATTATCTTATTTATTTTTTTGTTTTTTCCCCACTTGGTCAAATAAGCATTTTAATTTCAAAGATAAGAAGGGTTAGAAATGGAACAAAGAAAACTCCCGGATTTGCTCGTATGATAAAGAGGACATCATACTCTAGCTATGCTCCAAGTTCTGCTTCCTCGAGCCATCTCCAAATCACAAGCAACTTCATATCATCGGTATAGAATCCAAGAGTTTTTGGATTGGACAGTTTCCCTACAGCTAGTATCAATAAAGCAATACTCCACGTGCATTCAACTATATAGCCGCAGAAACTAACACTAAAGCATTAGTTCTGGATTTAAGTAATCATATCACAAAATCTACAAACTATACATACAAGAAATGAAATAAGCCTTTTAAACCATTCGGTGTCCCGAGTGTTCGAGTGAAGTCTCGTTAGGGTTTCCAGTAAACATACCCAAAAAGTTCATTTACTATATATACAAGGTTTTATGCACAAAAGAAAATTTATGAAAAAATTTCCACCCCCCCCCCCCCTCTGGACCTACTACGGCGCAGTTCTTAGAGGAACTACGCCATAGTTAAAGTGCAGTTAATACATTTTTATATTTTTAAAATCAGCTATGGCGTAGTTAGGGTGCCCAGCTACACCATAGTTTCAGACTGCGACTTAAATTCCACTTAACCATGAGCAGTGATCTAATCTCCTTTTCCTTGCTGGTTGTAACAGGTAAATAGGAGTAAAGAACACACAAAACAAATGAAATGCTGAAAGAAATAAAAACAAACAAAAAAGGAAAGGAGGGTTGTCTTCCGACAAGCAAACCTTTTTTCTTTTTAATTTTTTCTTATTCTTTCAGATAGTCTCGTGCATTGTTTCCATTCTACTAGGGACATATTCCATCCCGGTCCCTAATCATCCAAAATCTCTTCAACTTGCTCATTAATTCAACTGGCCTCCGATCCTACCCGGTGCATTATATGTGTTTTTTTTTAAAAAACAAAATTAATAGAGCATAATGATAGATCATTAATTACTAGAAGTTTCTAACTTATTTCAACATCAAAATTATTAAAAAGCGGTTACTCTCATTAAACCTTATTTTGAACAGTCAAGTAATACTTATTTAAAATTCATTATCCCAATGTCATGTATCAATTTTTTGGACCAATATTTTAGAAAACATTAACTTAAAACACGTAATACAATGGAAATGATATTTCCCTGAATCTTCCTAACAAATTTCAACTAATCTTGCATTAATAAGTTATTAATGATTTTTAAAAACAAATATTTTTGATGTTCAGAAACCAACTACGCCGTAGCCCATTGCACTGGCAACGCCGTAGTTTTAAGACTCAGGCCCTCCACTTCCACTCCTCTCCAACCCGGAAATCCTTAATCTGTGGTATGGTCGTCTTGAAGTTTCAGTTCTCTAGTGGTCAAATGCGATGTATGATTACTCGACCATTACCAAGACCTTCTATCTTATCTTTCATGTGCTTAATGCGCTCAAGAGGGATCTTATCTAAATGATTTAAAATAGTCTTGATCTATTCCTCATGGCGCTCCAGATGCGTCTTATGAGAACTTTCTCCAATCTCAAATACATGAGGTGGGGTAGAAAAATCAGTAGAGGAGGATGATAGGAAACAGGCTCGTTCTGAATGGTGGTAAATCTCTTCAGGAGAAAAAAATCTTTGGGATCAAAACATTGGACCTAGTGTAACCACTAGAGATAGAAGGCAAAACAGTTGATGGAGCAATATGAGCTTGTGGTAGTGGAATAGATGATTCATTATTAGTAGTATTATATGCTTGCATGACCTTCATATACGGATCATCATGGAAAGGTGAGATGGCTAGCGAGGCCAAAAGATACTTAGTTAAATCATCTGAAGAGTCAGAAGGAGTGTTTCTCGGTGAGGCTGGGAAATAGTCCGGTGAAGCCGGAGTATAGTCAGGAGTGTTCGTAGAGGAAAAAGCATCCTCAACATTGGAATCAGATAGGATAGTAATAGGGTGGGTGGATGAAGACATTACTCTGTAACAACCCCAGTGGGAATAACATAAGTTATTTATATAATAGTTACATATGTATGTTCATTTACATACTATTCGGGAAATGCAGTGGCACAGAGGACTTTCTTGGATGAAAAATGGTTATAGTTTAGGTTTTAACCTTGTTCTCTATAACCTGGGCTCTTGATACCAATCTGTAACTCCCCTTTAATTGACATATAGTAGCGGAAGCTAAATTGAGGTATTACTCTGAATCACAATCTAATTAATAGAAAACAACTCAAAGAGTGTTTGGAAAAATTTAAGTTATCATTCATATTTTTCGAGTTTTACAAAAGGAGGTCCCAAAATACATATGAAAACATAGAGTTTGAATGATAACAAGTTGGACGTCCTCAAGTCCAATGCCACTCTGTGCCATAGGTTGAAAATTTAGTTATCATTCAATATAATTTCAAATGTATCGTATCACTGTTCGGGCTATCATAATCCAGAGGTCATGTAGTAAACGTTTGAGGGGCTTAGCGAGGACACTATAAATTGTTAAATCAGCAACCGTCAAAACGTCTAATTCCAAATAAAAATCTATCACATGAAATTCCTAGTAACGTGATACGTTATAGATTTAATGATAAGATTTTATCTTTTTAAGTTTCTTCAAAAGCTAGTAGATGATAAATTATGTTATATATATAACCTAATTATTTTATAATGTTTCGATCGACGAATGATAACGACAAATGTTTTCTATGTCGGGCTTCTTAAAATCAGTCTTATAATATTTAATATATTTTTATAATTAATATTAAAAATAATTCATTCTATACCCTAGAGAATATGAAATGACATATATACCTCTTGGTCTATAATATATTTATAAATTTAACTTTACTTTAAACTTTTAACATTTAACTCCTTAATTTTTAGAGTATGGGCAATAAAAACCCTCTGAAGTTTAACTTTAGGATAATTACACTTTTGGCTCAAAAGTTTAATAATTTCAAAAGTTACAATATATACCCCTATGCATGAAATGTTTTGCGTTTTTAGTCCAAATACCATATACTTTGTATTTTTCAAATCTAAATTAGTTTTCAGGTTATAGCTTATTACTATAAGTAAAATAAGTAAGTTTTACGAGCTTGTAGCGTCATGAAAGAGCTTATGAGCTTAAAAATCCAAAATGGGCACGTTTGGTTTAGAAACAATAACCCGATGGGTTAGGGATTTTAGGATTAGTTTTTGAGCTTATAAAAATGATAGATTAGCTTATTAAATCAGTTATGGCTTATAGCTTTATTGGGTGTTATGAAAATAGCTTTTTTAGGGCTTTTAGCGTGCGTGTGTTTAGGAAAATCTAAACCTAATGAGTTAGCTTTGGGTTTAAGGGCTGATTTCTGAGTCGTAAGGATGTATAAAGGAGCCTAGATATAATAAATCTAAAACAATACAAGAGCTTATTGAACGAGTGAAAAAGGCTTACTAGTACACGAATTGATGAAATGGGTCGAAATGAGCAATTTATAACCCAATTTATAAGATGAATCAAGAGCTTCTTTTTTCTTAACCTTGGCTTCTAAATAGCTTATAATTTCCTTTCTTCTCTTCTATGGCTTGGTTTAAAGCTGGTTTTTATAAGTAGTTTTGGTTTGGATTGGTAATTTAGGAATATGTTATATATGTTCGTGTATATATAAGGGTAAGAGAGGAGTAGTGGCCAAGTTTACATAGAGTAGAGACCAAGTTGTGTGGAGTGGTGGGCAAGGGTTGTCTAGGTGACCAAGGGAAGCTAGGAAATTAGCTTAGAGAGGTGTAAGGTAGGGTTGTTGAGGGGTTCGGTTATTAAGGGTGGTGACAAGGAGGTTTTACTTGTGTGAGCACGGGTGTGGACAAAGCTTTTTTCAAGAAAAAGTGCTTGGGTGGTGGACAAGGTGGTGATGGGGTTCTTATCAAGGTGTAAGAAAGTGGTGTGTCATGGAGGATGGCGATTTTTGGAAGGGTGCTTGCTTGGTTTAAACTTGGTTGAGCTAGTTTTTGGGGCGTGAAGGGTTCATTAGGGTTTCGGTTAGGGTTTTAGTTTTTAGGACGTGTAGGGGTGAATTGTAAAAAAAGAAAAAAAATACGAAAACAAAATCAAAAGATAAATAAAAAAAAAACAATAAACTGAAAAACAAGCGGGGGAATAAACATGGTTTTTAAATATAATGCATGTAAGCTTGTAACATGTACTAGAAAGGTTGTACGAAATACCTTAGAAAATTGGAGGGAAAATGGCTAGTTTGAATGTTATGTATTGCCGGGTTGTACCATGGGCTTAAATGAGTTGTACTAGGGTTTTAGAGGGAAAATATAATTGAATTTCATGTATTGAAAACTTGTACACAAGCCTTATAGGCTTGTACATATGTTTTGTTTGTAAACATTACATAAAGTTAGGGTTTTGTTATAAACGTTAACGTATAAAGTCTGTTTTGTATTAAATGTTACGAAAGGTACGTTAAGTAGATAACGTATGGTAAAATGGTGATTAAAACATATTGGTTGACATATTATAATGTTTATTTGACATAAATGTTGATGAAATTTGGATTGGTAGGTTGCGTGAGCACGTTTACTTTTGTAATGTAAGTTACGTTACATTATGGATCGAAAAATCTTTCCATGAAAATAGTTGCTTCTAATTTAATAGATAGAAATTACACTGAGGAAATTGCATCTAATTTAATAGATGGATAATTACATAGAAGAAAATTATGGGTTGTTATAATAGGTCAGACAAGGATGTGATTTTGAGCCTGATGAAATTAGACCATCGTTTAGATTATAATAAGACATAACACTTGAGATCATAATAATTGAACTTACGATATTTATCTAAGTAAATGCGTTCATCTTCTTAGTTGTTTGTCACTATACCAATTCCCTTTAGACATGTTAGGTGCATTTAAGATAATCACAAAATTTAAAATGCTTTCTTTTACTACTTTCTAAGGTAGATTCTATTTCAATTAGACAATTAGAGAATATAAACCATTTTTTGGGTCGACACCCGTAGTTACCAATCACTACACTATACACGATTAGCGATACACTTCTCATTTATGCGTAGGTATAGTCCGAGGAAGTTAAGGTTTTATAAATGTAAAACCAGACGTAATTTATTTAAAAGTAAATCACGCATCAAGTTTTTGGCGCTACTGCCGGGGAACGGTTTTTTTGTAGTTTATGGTTGTTTGATTGAAATATGTGTTGTGATTATGTGTGTGTGTGCTTGTGAGTGCTTGACAATCTATTTTTAATTCAAATGCTTGCATGTTTGTTTGATTGTTTGCGTATTGTTCTTGTTCATTTTCATCAAAAATTTTGACCTGAGTCTTAAAACTACGGCGTTGCGAGTGCATTGGTCTATAGCGTAGTTGGTTTCTGAACATCAAAAATATTTGTTTTTAAAAATCATTAATAACTTATTAATGCAAGATTAGTTGAAATTTGTTAGGAAGATTCAGGGAAATATCATTTCCATTGTATTACGTGTTTTAAGTTAATGTTTTCTAAAATATTAGTCAAAATTGATACATGACATGGGGATAATGAATTTTAAATAAGTATTACTTGACTGTTCAAAATAAGGTTTAATGAGAGTAACTGCTTTTTAATAATTTTGATGTTGAAATAAGTTAGAAACTACTAGTAATTAATGATCTTTCATTTGCTCTATTTAATTTGTTTTACACATTTAATGCACCGGGTAGTGATCGGAGGCCAGTTGAATTAATGGAGCAAGGGGGGTGAAGGATTTTGGATTGAGATGGACGGTGATGGAATATGGGTTTGGGAGATGGTATCTGGCCACGAGCCTATCTTAAGAATAGAAAATAAAGAAAATGTGCTGTTGTCGGACGGACAACCCGTCCTTTTCCTTTTTTTGTTTGTATTTCCTTTCAGCAATTTCAGTTTGGTTTTGTGTGTTCTTACTCTATTTACTGGTTACACCAGCAAGGAAAAGGAAGATCGAGATCACCTTGGCTCATGGTTAAGTGGAATTTAAGTCGCAGTCTGAAACTATGGTGTAGCTGGGCACCCTAACTACGCCATAGCTGATTTTAAAAATATAAAAATGTATTAACTGCACTTTAACTATGGAGTAATAGTTCCACTATAGGACTGCGCGTTGTTCCATTCCTATAGTGAAATTATTTTCCATAAAATTTTCTTTTGTGCATAAAACCTTGTATATTATGATAAATGGAACTTTGTTGGGGTTTTGTTTACTGAAACCTACGAGAATTCCAACTCGACTTTTTTGAACACTCGGGACACCGAAGGTTTAAAAGGCTTATTTCATTTCTTGTATGTATAGTTTGTGATTTTGTGATATGATTACTTATATCCAGAATTATGCTTTAGTGTTAGTTTTCCTTGCGGCTATATAGGTTGATGCACGTGGAGTAGTGCTTTATTGATACTTAGCTGTAGGGAAACATGTCAATCCAAACTAGTTGGATTCTATACCGATGATGATGAAGTTGCTTGTGATTTTGGATGTTGCTCGAGGAAGCAGACTTGGAGCATGGCTTAGAGTATGATGTCTCTTTATCATACCGAGCAAATCCAGGGGAGTTTTTTGTTCCATTTCTAACCCTTCTTATCTTGAAATATATGCTTAGTTTGACCCAAGTGGAGAAGGATAAGAGATAAATGTCCAACTTGATTTTTATTTGCGTTTTTTTGTCTAGTTTTTATTGAAAATGTTCTCTTAAAAATCTTTACTAACTAGTTAAGACTTTACTGTGCACACCCTACCTTTAATAATTACTTGTGTGAGCCAAAACCCCGATTTTTTTTTAAGCTTTTCCGTTTTCCTCTATACATAAATTCATAAAAATAAGCGTGTCGATGGCTGTAGTAGACATCTAACTTGGCTTCTTATTTTTCAAGACCATTCATAATTGAGTCATTGCACTGAGGTAACATAGTGTAATCATTGTAGTTAGGATAAAAAGAAAAATTTAGGATTAACCCCAAATATCCCAATTATGTTATGTTTGTGTATATTGACTTTTCATACTGATTAGTCAATCCCCCTATTAAACCTTTTGTTGCACTCATCTTTAGTGCAAGATACCCCTAGTACAACATGCTGAGCCTTTCCCTTTGTTTTGATAACTCATTATATGTTTGTTTCGTTACACCAAATCGCCTAGCCAACCCTGTAGTTTGTTAAAGTCCATAGTCAGGGAGTTGCTAGTTAATTTTGGTTCGACTGGTAAATGTTGTGGGTTATGATAGAGGGATTTGAAGAAAAGTCAGATTTAGAAGATAGTTGATCTCAAGTAAGGGGATGCTTATGTATATATGTGTTTGTAATTTCTATTTCATTATATCCTTGTCTTGCATCAAAAAAGGTAAAAAAGTTAAAAAAGCACGCAATCAAGTATTTATTAGCTTGTTTATAGCTGACTGTAAATTATATATCAGCTTATATATCGTTTAGTATAGTGGTAGTATTCCCACCTTGTGGAGCTGGTGATTTCTTAACATATCCGTTATGATGTTTGTCAACGGGTATCATTTATAAACCCGCGTTACTATCTCACCTTTCTATTTAAGGTTTTACATTTGTAATAATGAGGCATTTACATCTCAAATGGGGGGAAGGGAGATAGAAATGAGTGATTTAGAGTGTATTTGGTTAGATTATGTGCCGATTTTACCCAATTGTTTTTAAAAAGAATAACACATAGTTTTTTGTTCATAATGATGAAGGCCGAGTTAATGCGTCTTGCATGCCTACTTATTATGGAGATTATGAGGCATTACACTACATTATATACGTATTAACTCGTGTATTTTGAAGACCCCTTGACTCTTGACCCTCGGTTTTTGCCTTATGGGATTTGAATGCGATGTGCACGAGGGATTGTGGGACTTCGAAAACTATTTGTTTTGTGTCTTTATGTTACACCCATTAAATGTTTTCCTATGTCTTATATCCTACCCTTATCATTCTTAATCCTAACCTTTAGCTTATTCGAGTTAAGGAATTAAGCAATCACGGGTGTCTCGTTCATGGATTTGGGCTAGCATTTGTGGTTTTGTTTGACTTTTTTAGAATATTGGTATTGGTAAAGATTGCATTGTAAGAATGATCCACCCCGTAAGCCTTTGTGTTGTGTCAACCCATTTTCCTTTTAGAATAGTTGCATCTAGAATTTAGTGGTTGAGATTAGTATGATTGCTAAGCATATGATAGAATACTCGCCATGACTGAGCAGTTGAGTGATCACCAAATATGAAACACATAGATTAGTAAGAGTGTGAGTTTAATTCGTTTTTTCTTTTGTGAGGTGCTCGGTCTAGACTTTTCTAGCATAGGTAATTTTTAAATTTATATTTTCCTGGATAACTTGGGAGATATCTTTTTGAGAATTATTTAAAAAGTTCTACTTGAGGGCAAGTAAAAGTCAAGTGGGAAGATATTTGATCACATCAAATGCTTAATACTTTTCTATATCAAATTTCATGTTTATTGCCCTATTTTATATTAACTTTATATGAATCTGGTGCTTAATTTGTTTATATTACAGGTTCAGGTAATTATGGCATTGGAACAGAAAAAATGTAAAAATTGGCAATTGGAAAAAACAAGGATGAACCACATCAGAAACGACGGTGTAGCTATACCTTTAGCTT
This sequence comes from Tanacetum coccineum, assembly GCA_026074375.1. Classification (NCBI taxonomy): domain Eukaryota; kingdom Viridiplantae; phylum Streptophyta; class Magnoliopsida; order Asterales; family Asteraceae; genus Tanacetum; species Tanacetum coccineum. Next base: position 66,626 of record BQNB010013868.1, read on the forward strand.
ACCGTCTAGTTGATTATTGTGGAATAAGATTGTGCTAAGTCAACAACTACGGCGTAGTTGACCCGTTGAGACTACGCCGTAGTTATTATTAATCTAAAAATAAAAGCCGATTGGAAAAAAAAACTTTGGGTTTTCAGATTCAATTTTTTATGTTCCTCTCGACGGAGGATGAATTTGCAAAGTTTCAACCTTGTATTAAACTTATATATAATATAGAAGGATAGGAATGGCATTATTCTTATTCGGTGGGGGTTTTATTTTGTTGGACGCAAGCAAAGGAGAAAAAGGACAAACAGTCCAGGTACAGAGCAAACCCTTCGAGGTTTGCTATGACGTTTAACTAGAGGATTGAGATCACTAATTTAGCACGAGTTGTAATCATGCTTCAACTTTTTATGGTCAATTTAATTTAATTATTTTGATTTATCGAATCTAGTGATTTAATTTGGTGATGTTATGTTATTTATTATGCTTAATTATTTGTTCTTCGGCATTTAATTTTTTATTATCCATTCGGTTATTATTAATCTTATTGTTTGATTGCACTTTTATTGGCTACTTAAGAAGTGTGCTTAACATCCATGCTTTCCTACTAGGGTTTTGATATGAGATTGTATGTTGTACTAGGTATTAAGTGACCGTCCAAATCCTAGCGTGTATAATTAAATGCGGTAGGCGACCCTTAGTAATAAATACTTGGTTAGGAGCGCGAGCCATGTTAATAGGTAGCAACCTGTTAATGTGAGGTATTTGCAACATTGACCCCCTTACCCCTTTTGTAAGTGTAAGTTTTTACTATGACTTGTCTGGTCGTAGTAATAGGCACGAACAGAATTAGAGTCGATGGAAAACACTTAAAGCATGTCTCATAAGTTAGTTGGAAAATTTTACTGACTATGAACTGAGAATAGGTTAATTCTCCTTGCGAGCAATGTTTTAAAAATCACGCCTAAGGCGCGCCTACTCCCTAAATCCCTCGAGGCTCCAGCCTTTGGGATTTTTTTGGATTGAGGCTCAAAACATGCATAAATCTTATAAAATCGTAGCGCCTTAGGATTTTGCGCCTTGGGTACTCAGACAGCGCCTAGAACAATGTAACGGGTTTTGGCCTTTTTATCTTTACTATTGAGACACAATACAAAATCACATGGGCCTTTATATATAATATACTAAATAATAACCCTAATAAAGAAAATTAAATACATACAATATAGTGAAACAAGCGCCTCCAATTTTCTTCATATTCCTCCATTTATTCAACTTCTCTTTTTAATTTGACACATATGTAATTCACTTCATAAAATTCGGTCATATGTATATGTACTTTATAAGAGCTTGTGGCACGTCCCAAAAAAAACTTGATTCCAATGATGCGATTTTAATGTCGAACTATAATATTATGAGGAAAGTGAACAACAAGGAAGGGTCAAAGCCACGTAGACGAGTTCCAAACTATAATCTTAGATCCAGTGATGGTTATGCTAGTTTCATGCTCAAGGGGAATGGAAAGGGGAGGGTCTAGTTCTAGATAAAACCTTTGGATGAAGATGATGACGTTGTGGTTTTAGAGAATAGTGAAACTGAAGAAGAAGATGTCAAGGAGGATGAATCTGATCACAATAAGGAGTGATACACATTTGAAGATGATGATGACGATAGCGAATTTGATGACTTAGATTGAAGTCTCTTACTTTGTTTCATCAAGTAGTTTCTTTACGAAATATTATCATGATAATGTGGCATTATGCTTGAATATTGATACGTTGCTTCACTTGCTTGCTTTATATCTTTGGTTTAAATGTGAGCTTTGTTAGATGTATTGTTGGGAAATATACATTTCTAACTTAGTACCGTTAGTTATATACTTAGTACCGTTAGTTATATACTTAGTACCGCTAGTAATAGTTAGTACTAACAGTACAAAATATTAAGTACTGCTTAGATAGTTAGTACTGTTAGTATAAAATAGTTAGTACCATTTAAGAGATATGCATGAAATATTATAGGAAAAGATATGCATTATCTTTTACCCATTTTGTAAGCCAGGATTAGGGTTTTCCTTAGTGTATAAAAGGAACCCTTACGGCATAGTTAGATATCAATCAATATCAGTTCATTGTCAATCTCATAGTTAGCAATCAATATAAAAGTTTAGTTATCTATATTCATTGTTCTTTGCATTATAAGTTAGATTTCGCATAGCTTATAGTGTTCTTAATCATTGTTTCTCCTGTAGTTTGTGTGAATCTATTCATATTAGCTACAACCCTTAACAAGGTAGTAAGATCCATATTAAAGGGACTCACAAGTGGTATCAGAGCCTATGAGAAACTCTGAGTAAGAAGAACAAAAACCAGTTATAAACCTCTATCTTACAAAACTAATCATGTCTGGATCAGATGCTGATACTCCACCTCCACCACCACCACCACCATCACAAACACCATCACAACAAACTCCTCACATTGTTTCAACAATCAAACTTCCTATTCTCAAGAAGGGAGAATATGATATATGGGCCATGAAAATGGAACATTATTTGGCCCATACAGACTATCCTATCTAGGAAGTTATTCAAAGAGGAAATGGTCCCATGAGTGTCTCAACTGATACAAATGGTTTAATAAAGGTTCTTCCTCCTAAGACTGCAGAAGAAACTTTAGCAAGAGAAAGAGAAAGGAAAGAAAGGACTACCTTGCTTATGGCTTTACCAGAAGATCATCTTGCTAAATTTCATAAAATGACTGATGCTAAAGAGATGTAGGAAACTATCAAGTCTAGATTTGGTGGAAATGATGAATCAAAGAAGATGCAGAAGTATATTCTAAAGCAACAGTTTGAAGGCTTCTCTGTATCAAACTCAGAAGGGCTACATAAGGGCTATGACAGGTTTTAGAGTCTTCTAAGTCAACTAGAGATTCATGGTGTAGGCGTTTCCACTAAAGATGCAAATCAGAAGTTCCTTAGGTCTCTACCTTCTGCTTGGTCTCAGGTTTCCTTAATCATGAGGACCAAGCCAGGAGTAGACAGTCTCAGTTTTGATGATCTGTATAATAATCTTAGAGTTTTTGAGTCTGATGTTAAAGGCTCTACTGCATCATCCTCTAGCACACAAAATGTGGCATTCGTTTCAGAGAAGACTAGCAATACTAATGATGTTAGTATTGCTTATTATGGTGCTTCTAACACTTTGGCCATAAACTCTAGTATGAAACTTACTTTATCATACTCCTTACTTGCAATTCACCATTTGTCCACAATTGGATCATTAAGATCTGGAACAGCTTGATGAGTTTGATTTAGAAGAAATGGACTTAAAATGGCAGGTAGCTATGATTTCCATGAGAATGAAAAAGTTCTACAAATTAACAAGTAGAAAAGCTATGACCCATTAATTGTGGGGATTGCCAAAGGAACCAGTTGGGTTTGACAAAACTAAAGTCGAGTGCTACAGTTGTCACAAGACAGGGCATTTTGCTAGAGAGTGCAGATCCAAGGGGAATCAAGATGGGAGGAGGAGAGATGTTGAACATAGGAAAATAAGAAAAAGACAATGGGAGAAGATTGGTAAACAGGTGGACTCTAAAGCTTTTGAGTGACTATTGATGGAGAAGGTGTTGATTGGACCAGTCACTAGCGAAGATGAACAGGAGAACTACGCTTTTATGGCTTGCAACAGTTCAGACACAGAGGTAACTTCTTGTTCCAAAGAATGTAAAAAGTCTTATGCTAAACTTAAAAAACTATATGATGAACAGAGGGAACAACTTGGAGATGCCAATTTGACTTACAGGCATTATACTTAAGCCTAAAGAAAGTTGAAGCACAATTAGTTGCTCATCAAACAAGGTCAAATCTTGGTATGGAACAAGATAGGTTTATGGAAAATTCAACTTTAGATGATAAAATCTGATGTCCGAACATACCATAAGTAACTATTAGGCAGAAAGAAGCCTAGCAAAAGAAAAATAAGATTTAAAAGCTAAGGTAGAAAAATGGCACAGCTCTTCTAAAAATCTCAATCTTTTGCTAAATAGTCAGATGAGTGCTAGGGATAAGGCTGGGCTTGGGTATGGTAATCAAATGATAAAAGTGTTTTCAGTTATGAAAATGACGTTTTCCAAAGTGTGTCTTATTTGTAGGACAAGTGGAAACAGAAATAGTTTGTGAGATGATTGATATGCCAGAGGGATGCATGTAGGTTCCCTCCATGACAGGATCTACATCCCTTTTGGATTGATAAAGAAAGAGATGCCTCATAATTTCATATGGTCCAAAGCAATCTAAACCTAGTGAATCTGATGCTAGGAGTAGTGACTTTAATTCTTGTGAATCAAATTGTAGTGAAGAAACACATGAATATATGCCTGAACCAATTGTCAATGAATCCAATGTAGTAAGTCAACCTAAAGTTTGGTCTGATGCTCCTATCATTGAGGAGTATGAATCAGATAGTGAAGATGAACATGTGTCTCTACCCACAAAAGAACAGGAAATACCTAGTTTTGCTGATAAGCATGTAAAAACTCCTAGGCAAACTGTTATAGAACAAAACACATGTAGTCAGAGTCCTAAACCTGATAAAAAGAATTGTAGTGGTTTAATGTCTAAAAAATTGGGTTTGGGATATGGGTTTACTACAAAAGCATGTTTTGTATGTGGAAGTCTTAGTCATCTTATCAGAGATTGTGATTTTCATGAGAAAAGGCTAAACAGGTTGAACTAAACAAACAGAAGGGTAAGGGCAATGTTTAAAGGGAGGATAAACCAGTTTGGAACAATGTGCAAAGAATGAATCATCAAAACCAATTTTTTCCAAAAGCAGTACTAACTAGAACTAGAAAGATTCCAGTTAATACTGCTAGAACTAGCAGTACTAACACTTTTAATACTGATAGGCAAAATTTTAACAGAACAGCATAGTACCAATTAAGTGTAGGAAAGTATATATGTTAAGCCTATTGTGAAATATATACTAGACCAAAAGCTGGCTTTCATAGATCTGTTTCACCTTTTGAAAGTTCATTTAAAAGAACAACAGCACTTAGGACACATTTTTAAAACAAAAGGTTCATATTGCTGAAGTAATGGCAGTTAGTGCTGTTTAAAGGAAAAAGGGGGCACTGCTGGTTGTTAAGTCCTCGGAGGTTGTAATTAGCAGACCATAAAGACATTACTGGCACAATGGTCTCCAAATACAATGTGGAGAAGTATTAGAAATTGTTTCACTTTTTAAAGATACCTGGCAGATCAAGCCCAAACAGGCTTGGGTCCCTAAGAGAATCTAATCTCTTATATTTAATGTGCTAGGATTATCTACTTAGAGCTTTTCAGAATAAAAGATTTGTTAATAGTGGATGTTCAGGCACATGATGGAAAAAAGGCATACCTTGTGAATATCAAGGACTTTTATGGTGGCCCTTGTTACTTTGGAGAAGTAAGGTTACATAACTGGTAAAGGTTAAAATAAAAATAGGAAGTTAGATTTATGAGGATGTGTGCTTTGTGAAGAACTACAGGCATTTCAATCTCTTTTCTGTGTCAAACAAATCAGGACAAGGAAGACAAAGTACTTTTCACTGACTTTGAATGTCTTCTTGTTGTTTTGTCTTCTGAATTTAGATACCTGATGCAAATCAAGTTCTTATTAGATATCCCCAAACAAAAAAATATGTACAGTTTCAAGTTTAAAGAAAATGATCCTTCTGGAGGTTTAGCTTTTTTAATTGCAAAGGCCACAACTGATGAATCTAACAATGGCATAGGAGGTTGGGTCATGTTAACTTTAAAAACTTAAAAAAACTTGTGAAGGGAAACCTTTGTTAAAGTTTTCCTTCAAAGATTTTTCAAAATGACCACACTTGTGTTGCTTGTCAGAAAGGAAAGCAACACAAGGCCTCCTGTAAGGCCAAATCAGTGAGCTCTATTAGTCAGCCCTTACAGCTTTTGCATATGGATTTATTTGGACCTACATCTGTAAGGAGTATAAACCATAAGACTTATTGCCTGGTTATCACTGATGATTTTAGCAGGTTTAGTTAGGTGTTCTTCTTAAGAACTAAGAGAATACCTAGTAGAATCTTTAAGGACTTTATAAGGACAAATAGAGGAACCAATATTATCAAAAAGTTAAAACTATTAGATTGTGATCATGGTACGAATTTCAGAACAAGGATCATATGAATTTTGTAGGTCATAAAGGGATAAGAGGGAATACAGTATGCCCGAACTCAACAACAAAATAGGGGGTTTCTAAAAGAAAGAAATAGGACCCTTTATTGATTTGCTGCTTAGAACTATGCTAGCAGATTCATTTTTACCTAACACTTTTTGGGCTGAAGCAGTTAGTACTGCTTGTTATGTCCTTAATAGGGTATTAGTGACCAAGCCTCAAAATAAGACACCTTATGAACTTATAACTGGTAAAATACCAATCATAAGCTATATAAGACCTTTTGGGTGCCATGTGACCATCTTGAATACCATTGGAATACCTGGGCAAGTTTGATGGGGAAATCAGTTATGAAGGGTTTTTAGTTGGGTTTTCCTCCTACCAATGCAGTCTTTTAGGATATTCATTTAGAAACCAAGATAGAGAGTTGAAGAAAACTTGCACATAACCTTTTTAGAAAATAAACCAAATGTTGCAGGGAAAGGACCAACTTGGCTGTTTGATCTTGATTATTTAACTGATTCAATGAATTATCAACCTGTAAGATCTTTTATATTCTTTTTTTTAGAAGAATCAAGCTAACAATAATGCGGTCTAAAGAAGCTAATCATAATGTAGGTACAGAAGATAATATTGATGCAGGTGATTCTGAAATAGAAGTTGAATCTGCTCAGGACTACTTTGTACTGCCAATATGGTCTTCTTATCTTCCAACAATTCAAGGCTAAAAGTCAATTTATGTAGGTGAAAGATCCTACGAAGCATCTGATTCAAGCAAGTAGATAGGAGGATTCAGTCTTTTGTGGATTGAGCTTGAATGGAAAAGACTTAAAAGGCAATAAGAACAGGATGCTAATGATGCAGCTAAGATCTCAGGAAGGACGTTTGCCAAGAAATTGAGGAATTTACTTCTCCAGCGAGAGCTGCACAAGCTAGCAGTACTAACATGTATAATACTGTTAGCATACCAGTTAGTATGCCAGTCCTTATGGTGGACTATCCTTTACTGATCTAACCAATACTGACCAAGATGATTCTGAAATACCTGCACTTGAGGAAATTATGCAAATCCTACTGATGGTATTTTTACCAATTCATCTTATGATGATGAGGGTGCAGTGGCTGACTTCACAAATTTAGAACCTGTTGTGAATGTCAGTCCTATTCCCACATCAAGGATTAACTCTATTCATCCTTCAACTCTAATTCTTGGAGATCCACATCAGAAGTTTTACTAACAAGAAGCAAAGTGACCAAAAGTTCTGGAGCCTATGCTTTTGTAAGTTATATTCAAAAGCAAAGGAGAAATAATCATAAGGACTTCCAACATTGTTTATTTGCTTGTTTCTTGTCTCAAAATGAACCCAAGAAGATCTCTGAAGCACTTGAAGATGAAAGTTGGGTTGATGCTATGCAGGAAGAACTACTGCAATTCAAGATTTAGAAAGTTTGGATTCTTGTAGATTTGCCTTATGGGAAGAAGGCAATTAGAACAAAATAGGTTTACAGAAACAAGAAGGATGAGAGAGGAGTTGTGGTTAGGAATAAGGCAATGTTAGTTGCTCAAGGACATAGGCAAGAGGAAGGGATAGATTATGATGAGGTTTTTGCTCCTGTGGCCAGAATTGAAGCCATTAGGATCTTTTTAGCCTTTGCCTCTTACATGGGATTCATAGTCTATCAAATGGATGTGAAAAGTGCTTTCCTTTATGGCAAAATTGATGAGGAGGTCTATGTGTCTCAACCACCAGGTTTTATAGATCCTAAGTATCCAAAGAAGGTCTACAAAGTAGTGAAAGCTCTCTATGGTTTACACCAAGCTCCTAGAGCCTGGTATGCTACTTTATCTACTTTCTTATTGAAGAATGGATACAGGAGAGGAACTATTGACAAAACTCTTTTCATTAAGAAGGACAAACATGATATCATATTAGTACAAGTTTATGTGGATGATATCATATTTGGTTCTACAAAGAAATCTTGGTGTGATGAATTTGAGGCCTTAATGAATAGTAGATTTCAAATGAGTATTATGGGAGAGCTCACCTTCTTTCTTAGATTACAAGTCAAACAGAAAGAAGAAGGTATCTTCATAAGTCAGGATAAGTATGTTGTAGAAATCCTGAAGAAGTTTGATTTTGTCAGTGTTAAGACTACTAGTACACCAATTGCGACCCAGAAGGCTTTAGTCAAAGATGAGGAAGCTAGTGATGTGGATGTACATCTTTATAGATCCATGATTGGTTCTTTAATGTACTTGACTGCTTTTAGGCCTGATATTATGTTTGCAGACTGTGCTTGTTCTAGGTTTCAAGTCACTTTAAAGACCTCCCATCTAAGTGCTGTTAAGAGAATCTTTAGGTATCTAAAGGGAAAACCCAAACTAGGCCTTTGGTATCCTAGAGTGTCCTCATTTGACCTGGAAGCCTACTCAGATAGTGATTATACAAGCAAATCTTGACAAGAAATCCATAACAGGAGGTTATCAATTTCTTGGCAGGAGACTTATTTCTTGGCAATGCAAAAAGCAGACCATTGTGGCTACTTCTATTACAGAGGCAGAATATGATGCTGTTGCAAATTACTATGGGCAAGTTTTGTGGATTCAAAATCAAATGTTAGACTATGGGTTCAATTTCATGAACACAAAGATTTACATTGATAATCAAAGTACTATCTGCATTGTAAAGAATCTAGTATATCACTCCAAAACAAAGCATATTGCAATTAGGCACCACTTCATAAGGGATGCTTATGAGAAGAAACTTATCCAGGTGCTTAAAATCCATACTGATGACAATGTAGCTGATCTTCTAACCAAGGTGTAGGATCGATATACCTTAGTATAATAAGCCTTTAGCCTGTAAAGGATGTTACTTCCTTGAATAAATCCAAGTCAGTAACAATGAAACACTGATGTAATACTATCAACTATGCGGAAACTAGTTAACAGTATCAAGAAGAACACACAATGATTTAACAAACGATTTGTATTATCACACCTTGAATCTGCCTAAGTTTGCAGATCCCTAATACAATACTTATCTCTAATACTTCTAACTAATGCTTTTTCTTGTGTCTTTCTAATGCCTTCCTAGAGATCCTTTTATAAACGTAAGGATAACTCTAGTAGGTGTACAGTTCTTGTATGACACAAATACTAATTAATACTAATCACTAATGTAACTGTTACATGATAATTACTAATGTAACCGTTTAACTAATAATCCTTTAAAGTTCCTTTAATAAAGGCAGTACTTTGACTTTTTCATACTAAGCAGGCAGTACTTTGACCTTCAACTTAGCAGTACTTTGACCTTCTGACTTGTATTTCCCAACAATCCTCCCCTAACTTGAATTCTACTTGCTTGACTTCAAGTTTCTTGATGGTTGGACATCTTTGTTCAGCATCAATACAAGTCTTCAATCTTCTAGATATAATCCTCTAAGCAGTATCTTGTATACAATCTGTTTGAGTATCTTGAAATGAAACCTCTTGTTTTGAACATAAATACTTC
>BQNB010013869.1:0-76313 GCA_026074375.1 Tanacetum coccineum
GCGATGAACGAAGAAAGGACTTTTGGCCTGTTAGTATAGGGTGCGAAATTAATGTTAGCAGCCAGAGGCACATACATGATATATGTGCGTGTGAAATTTCAGATTGGCGTCGATGGCTTGATAATGTCACAATTCTCATGTCAAGAAGAAACGCTCTTTGTTATTATTGTCTCTATGTCCTGGACCGTTTGGAAGTACCATAACGACCTTTAACTCTCACCACTTGAGGAAAAGTGAGCCAGAGGCACATACATGATATATGTGCATGTGAAATTTCAGATTGGCGTCAATGGCTTGATATTGTCACAGGTTCTCATGTCAAGAAGAAACGCTCTTTGTCATTATTGTCTCTATGTTCCGGACCGATTGGAAGTACCATAACGATGTCACCTTTAACTCTCACCACTTGAGGAAAAGTGATATTTATGATCATATTCGTTTATGTTCTTTTAATTGGTTAAAATTTAGAGGTAGATTAGTTTTTAAGTGTATGTGTGCGTTAGTTTGCCTTTCCAAAAAATTTAAGCTTGTGAAAGAACCATATAAGTTAACTTGTGCTATTATATAACTTATACGCAGTATATTTTTTACGCGTACATTGCAACTAGTATAACATAGAGAATCCCTTAAATCATCACAGACAACACAAAAAATGGCTACCCATGTACTCATGTTAACAAGTAGTCAACTTATATCGAGCTAGCTTAAAAGACAAACATGAAATAATACTAGCTAAAGACACTATAACTAAAAGAAAACGAAAAATATAACTAAGCTCCCCACATTGAAACCCAACCTATAGACGCAGTAACAATAATCATAAGCAAGCAATTAGGGTTGGTTGCTGTTGCAACCGACCTTGGTACCATTGCAGTCGTATTTGGTGCCACATGAGCTGCTGGTGTGGTCGATGAGTTGACATTTGTATGTGGGTTGGTGGTCTGAGAATAAGTCTTGAGGACTCTAATGTCAATCTTTTGCCCCGCGTCACAGTGACCAGGAAAGCTGCAAGTGAAAAAGTAATGACCGGTCCCTCTGATGGTGAAAGAATCGTTTCCAGTTTCATAGGTCTTCAGTGGCGCGGTTATGTTGCATGACTTAAAATTTTCCTTGTTCACTCGTACTACGTTGTGGTTGGTAGGCCTGTAATGGAACACTGCAACACCAATAAATAGTTTTTACTTTTTACTGTGATACATTGCCATTGTATCAACGTGTTTTACATTAGTATATTCTTATATTCAAATTCAGCATATGCTAAGAAAATCAACTATGCTGCATAAAAAGGTATGAGATTAAGAAGAGGTCGGATTCTTTTTTCTTTTCTTTTTTAAAATTCTAAGCTCAAATTTTAATGCTTTTAAAGATTTCAATAAACATTCAAAATGTCTTATAATTAATGATAAAACAAAAGGGGACTTACGTAGAGTATCACCAACACGAAACTTCTTTCCAGATGTCCAAGTATAGTAACTCGAATTAGCAAGAATCGACCAACCATTAGAGTCACCAACAGTATAAACTTCACCCATCACCGCCTTCATCAAGGCACCTTCCATCATAATCAACAACATCAAACGAATCATCATACTCACCTTCAACATTGTTGTGCAGATTCGGGGTTTGGTGAATTGATAATAAACTATGGTATAAGTTATGAGAAACAAAATGTTTAAGTGATAGCTCCTAACGTTACCACCTTTAATTCAGATGTTTTCCGCGCATGTAGAGTCCATTGCGCGTAATTTGTCGGCATGTTGGTTGTAAGTGCACTTCTTGGTGTAAGTCATGCCCCTTTCTCACCGTTTTACAATGTTCTTTTCCCTTTACAGGTTTGATTAGTTGTTAATCCCTTTACTGGTTTTTTAGTTGTTAAGCAAACAAACTGTTGAACCATACGGAGTATTTGGTAAACAATATGTATAGTTAACGATAATTTATTGATTTTTTTATTCATACATCGACGTACATATTTGCAAATACAACATTCACTCACTCATCTACTCAAGTCATGATTTTGGTCTTCACCGGTATGAAACTTAGCTTTTGATACAAAACCTTACAAGGATATGATGATTTGAATATATAGCCTTCCAATGACCATAGAAACTTTTACTTTGTGATGGCGGAAACCAGCTTATTGTCAATGTCTTCTTTTGCTTTTGAATCAAAGGGCTCGTCACCAATATATAGATCCAAGATTGATCGACATAAAAGTTGGCTTTGAACACTTCCTACCTCCTTGCCATCAACTACACAGTGTGAACCAAGAACAGCATTGGTACATAGTTTCATAATAGTGAAAAGCACAGACAAAATGATGCATCTTCATGTAAACTGAGAGTGACAGTGTGTTGTAAGTTGTAGCTAACGCTATAATGGGGGTGTATGGATGTGCATCTTGCAGATGACGGCAACTTTTAGGGATTAAAATTAGATAGCACGTGTCTTAAAAACAAGGAGGCGAGAGATAGTCTTTGAAGTTGTAATTATCAGATGTCTGAGTGTTCAAACAATTCAAAATATTGAGTAATTAAACAAATAAAATAGACTAAATGGGCATTCTTGTAAAAGAAACAGGAGACACTTGTGAAATGAGAATACAAGTCTCTCGTATTGGCTAAAAATGAGTAAATTGGAATTTATTTTATCCTTGAATAATCAGCGATGTTTTGAACAAGCCATTGTTCTTGTAAAATGCCAAAAACAAAACACTCTAGTGAGGATCAGTGATTTTGAGCATAATGTGCCTAGTACCCTAGTACTTTTGACTTTGCAATTGCGCAAAATGCCAACTCACTCGTTCTTCTTGCAAACTCGAACGTTAACATTTTGGCATGAAAGATAGTTTGCAAAGTATAGACAAATCCGACAATTTTATAAGTCGATCACCTATGAACAGTTTCTCCAGTATAAACTTCATTGAGTACTTACTAATTTATGAGCATAACAAAGCCTATAACATGATTTTTTACATAGTGGTTGCGTAAACAAGAACAAATTTTTGAAAATGAAAGCATCAAACAGAAAAAAGTTTATCAGATTTTTTATGAGGTCAGTATATGTACACTTACTAGTGGTCCGGAGAACGTAGCCCTTTTCCTTTGAGAGGTTTATGATTGATCCACTAGGAATCTTGTATTCGTCACTAAACTGAGAAGTGAACCTATCATATATACAGAAAGAGCTTTTAGAATACATGTCTCACATCAACAACATTTCACCTATGGAAAAGCAATCGACTTATCTTACAAATTAAACAATTTCATTTAAGGGGTGCGGAGTGAGGGTTGGGTAACTGGTCAAAAGGAGTTAAATTTTGATACAGGTCAGTTCGCGTTGCATTTGAATGATAGGGGTTCAAAGGTGTTTATATAGAGCAATGAACTAAATATGAAATGGGTAAACCGGTCAAAGTTGCTAAACTTTGTATTCAGGTGTTTATAACATACGAAATCATTTTACTAAAAACAAACTAGTATAGTTCCGGAATAAAATTTAAGACATTAATCATATATAAAATTTTAAAAACAGCAGGTCGGCACACCCGGCCTGGTCTGTTTAGATCAACCTGCCCGACCCACCCATTGTTGCACATCTATGAATGAATCGTGATAGCAAACTAATATACATGAACTTGATTAAAAGTAGATGAAAGAACCGCTTACTTTTGAAGTAACTCCTTGTTATCAGATCCTCCAAATTTCTTTAATCTTGTTCCAACGGAATCTTCAAATGCATTGCGAACGGAACGAATGCTAAGTTTTCCATAAACTATCTGTAGTCTAACAGTAACGCTTACATCACTTTCCATCAAATCTTGAGTGATGTCAGCATTCTTAAGTTCAGTTGCTGACAGAGTCGCATATTTCTCATTTAAAAAGTTCTTAATATCACTGTCATCGGCATACACACCTACAGAATGTAAATTTAAGTTATATCAAACTTCGAACATTTCTTAAAGGCTGCAAATTTGTGCTTTATAAGAACACTGTGGCTGGAAACAAAAAAGATATAAACAACTTAATGGCTATATGAACCTTTGAATCCAATTATTGCAATCCTTTGACATCGAAAAATCTATTTGGGGATGTCTCATCTTATAATGAAACAACTGTTAAGTATCGAATTGTCGTAATCATAGGCACCTGTACTGCACACTACTTTGGTTATTACGAATTGTCTTAAAACTAACATTACAGATATTGTCTTAAAACCTAACGGGGGGAGATACATGCATCTATACATAGTAGCAGGTTATTGCCAACTTAAATTTTTCCGTTATAGAAAGTGAAAAATTATTTCTGATTTTTACGATTACTAAAAAAGAGCAAAATAATCAGATTTTTTAAAACTACGTTTTCTAAGAAAGCCAATTTAATTTGAGACTTGACTCATAGCTTTAAATCAATATTAATTCTTTTATTATAAAACCACTTAAAGTACACATTCTTCACAGCATGCTATGCAATAGACCCCAACAACATTTTTTCAATTCTTAAAAACAAATCAATCACAACTCACAAACACTAATCTTTGATATTAGTAATTCAACTAAGGGGGAAATTTTAAATAAGCCAAGCACTTCAAGGTGGTTTTGGCCATTAGCTTATGTCAGAAAAATGAGCAAATGCTACCATTACAAAATAGCTAAATTGATCGTTATTTTCCTGAAAGGCATAAAGCATCACCACTCACATAGTATCCAAGTTTTACCATTGTTCCACCCAGGCCTCTATTTTAAGATGTTTACCCACTCAAGTTTCAACTTGCAACTAGTATTACCCTCTTGTCCTATTACTAGCATTGTGTTCAGTTTTACACATATATGATGCCACAATAGCTATTCTTTGAGCATATATGTCACACAAAGAGTAACATAACATATCAAATTGCAAGGTGAGGGTGCAATCCACTAACTTTTTCTCAGCTCTCTAACACCTTAAACAAGCTTTAAATAAATGAGTGCAAGTTCAAATTTGACAAACTCAAGGTTCCAAACATTTTTTTTCAAAAAATTGTTCAGGTTTGAAAAAAGTCTTTTTTATAAATCGAATTGCATATACCCCCTTTCTAGTTAAAAATTGAACTTGAGTTAATTATGTTAATCATCATTTGAATTGTTATGTTTACACTTCTCGCATTTCTTAAGCATTTTACGCAATCATAGCTATTTTATACTAATAGCATGCAATTCGAGCTATTTTCACATAAGGGAAAGGGAGACCTAAATCTACGCCTAACATAATGCTAAACCTTTGTGGCGGCATAATGCTGGTTGTAGAACACTTCTTCACAAATTGTAGGCCTCCAATCAGTTCTTTTTACATAAACTATTAAATTGTCCACGCCAAGAAAACGATATAATATTTGAACACACCTAAACACATTGAAAACCCCAAAAAATTTTTTTTTTTTTATTATTAAACAAAAATAATAATATTATTAATACCAAAGGCGTACAAACAATCAATGTTCTTTAACCCAAACAAAACCTTCCTCCTCAACCCAACTCCCAACAACCCTTTATTCCCATCCACAACCCCCGGAAACACAACACCACTTTTCTCTTCCTTCACTGCCACGTCAGCGACACCTTCACTTAATGACAACGACCCAAAAAAAGGTTTTTTATAAACAAAGGAGTTCAATGTGTTTTGAACTGATGTTGAGTTTTGAGAGATTGATATTCCGGCGGAGATTCCGGCGGTGAGTACGACGGAGCAAGCGATTGTTGCCGGAGAAATGATGCCGGTGGGGAGTGGAGGGATGGAAAATGGGAAACGGAATGAAACCATTGTTTTGTCCGAAGAGTTTTTTTTCTTTCTTTTTTTGTTTGGTTTTGTAACTTTTGTATAGTATTTAGTTTGGGAGATTGAAGTGGGTGACGAAAATAAGATTGTAAACAAGCCGAGCCGAGTTGAGTCATGTCCAGTGAACTTAATGTTTTCAATTTTTAGCGAAGTCGAGCCTAAACGAGCTTCAGCCCGAGCTCGAGCCTAAATGTGAGCTTATTTAATAATCGTGGCCGAACCCGAACTTTATATACAAAGCTCGAATAGGCTCGAGAGCCTAAACAAGCTCTAGTAAATGAGCTCAAAACAAATAAACGAGCTCGAACAAGTAAACTCAAGAACCCAAGCTTTATTATTTATAAATGCATCACAAACAAGCCGAGCCTGAACCGAGCTCGAGCTTTATATATCATACCACGAGCTGAGCTCGAGCTCAAATCTTGAGGCTCGAAACAAGCCGAGCTCTAGCTTTCTAAAATATAAACGAGCCGAGCTCTAGCTCTAGCAGGCTCGGGCTCGGCTCGGCTCGTTTCCACCCCTAAAAGAAAGTAAAAGGCGAGAATTACCTAAGTGACCCAAAACACAAACACTTGGTAAAAAATAGATTAATTTTTTGGCATTTGCCATTTTAGACCACATATCGTGAATATGTGTCTAAATAGTTCACGACACTTGAGTTGACTAGTTTTGGTTGGTCTACGTCATTCATTAAGCAAGAAAGAAGCCATAACCGACAACTATATGGCCCACCTGTCATAAATCGTGAACAAATAAGCGAATACTTCACGACACATTTTATTTTAGTTTCCTTTTATATATATATATATATATATATATATATATATATATATATAGAGAGAGAGAGAGAGAGTAAGGATCAAATGAGAAGAAAAGTTAAAATGAGAATGATGAGAAGAAACCACATCACTGTCATTAATCTTGTTCCTCACAAAGCTAATTGTTCAAAGCTGTCACATTTATGCCTTCCGGTAACATTGACGGTAACAAATTAAGTGGTTGAATTGGTGTTGATGGATAATATATTTGTTGAATTTTTAGATTAGAGTGAGTTTGTTTCATGAAAGTCTTTGGATTGATTTTGGGTTTTATTTTGGGATGACGGTGAAGCAATGAAGTCAAAGAGTATATTGGGGTCATGGGTTACCAACTTGCTTGGTGTGTTTTATATGAGATAAAAAGTAGATGTTTAGTTATTTATTGTTATGAAATTCGTATATTAAAATGTTAGTGTTTAAATAAATTGATTTGGTCACAAAGAAAAGATTTCATAATTGTTTAATATGATTTTATAAATTCAGTCAAGTATACAATTGGTGCTTAAAAAAACAAGAGGTTTATTGAATAATTTTTTTTTTATTTTTGTTGTTTTTTAGTTGTATACAAAGTTTATGTTAGTCATTTTAACATATTTAAACTAAACAAATAATTTGATTTGTCAAACGCTAAAAAATTGATTATCTAATTATTGCGATTTCAAACATCATAATTAAATCCAAACACTATTTTTCATAATCACGTTTTGTAACCGCTGATTATCTGATTATCCATTTTCAAATAACGAACACTCTATTTAATAAGCAATCCAAACCCCCTAAATAGTCACGACACTGAGGTTGACTAGTTTTGGTTGGTCTACGTCATTCATTAAGCAAGAAAGAAGCCATAACCGACAACTATATGGCCCACCTGTCATAAATCGTGAACAAATAAGCGAATACTTCACGACACATTTTATTTTAGTTTCCTTATATATATATAGATAGAGAGAGAGAGAGAGTAAGGATCAAATGAGAAAAAAAAATTAAAATGAGAATGATGAGAAGAAACCACAACCACACATAACCAGTTTGCAAAGGTCATGCTTAAATACGGAGTTACTCACCGTCTCTCCATCGCGTATCACCCACAAACAAGTGGGCAGGTTGAGGTATCCAATTGTGGCTTGAAACAAATTATTGAAAGGACTGTGGGCGAGAACCGTACATCTTGGTCGGATAAACTAGATGATGCACTTTGGGCCTTTCGTACCGCTTACAAAACACCCATCGGGTGTACCCCATACAAGCTAGTGTACGGAAAGGCATGTCATCTACCGATCAAGCTCGAGCACAAAGCCTACTAGGCCTTAAAGCATGCAAACTTTAACCTTGAGACCGCGGGTGATCATCGAAAAGTTCAACTCAATGAACTAAATGAACTTCGTGATCATGCATATGAGAACTCTTTGATCTATAAAGAGAAAACAAAGAGGATCCATGACTCAAAGATCAAAAATCGCGTTTTGAACGTCGGTGATCAAGTCATCCTCTTTAACTCTAGATTGAAGATATTCTCGGGCAAGTTAAAATCCTGTTGGTCTGGACCGTTAACCATTACCCAAGTCTTTCCATATGGCACCGTTGAGTTATCCCAAAACTCCAGGCCAAATTTCAAGGTGAACGGTCATCGAATTAAGCACTACTTTAGAGGGGACGTACCAAAATTGGTTGTCCCGAATCTCCAAACCTTCCCCAAGGACAAATGAATTCGAGGATTGGGTCAAACTTAGTAACCCTAAACAAGCGCTTCATGGGAGGCACCCCATGCTTATCCGTAGTTATATTATGTAGTAATGAATAAGTGTTTTTGTTGTGAGGAGGCTTGCCTCTTTCCATTCTCGGTTGCTTGTGTTTTTATGATTGTCCAGGATTGTCTTGGATTTTTGAAGCCTCTCGTGCTCGCATTTTTGTCCTTCGATCACTCGAGCTTCAAATCCTCAGCTTCATTTGGGAAATCCAATATCCTAATCTAATCGACTAACGTTTATCTTTAAGCATACTTGATAAACGGCTTAGGATTTACGTAGATACCATTCTTAAAACATTGAGGACAATGTTTAATTCTAGTATGGGGGGCTCTATCGATTTAATTGTGCATGCTGCTGTTGTTTTCGCGTAATCCTGTTTTTACCACCAAAATTTCAAAAAAAAATTTAATTTAAAAATTTTCAAAAATAAAATAAGTGTTTTGTTACAATTTTGACTATTCTGCTGGGTAGAATAAGAATAAATTTTGACTCGATCGAGCGTGTTAAGCTCTAGCTTGTTCCTTAATGTTTAGGCTAAGCGTTCGCGAAAATTCGCAAAGAACAAAAAATGATAGAGTTGATTATGAGTGGGATGCTAAACAAGGATTAGTTGGAAATCTTAAGAGCTCATGTATGTAATTTGTGGCTTTTTCTCCTATAAGTTCTTAACCGGACTAATCATACGTGCTATTTTTGGAGATTAAACTTAAATCAACAAATTTTATGTAGTTAATAGCAAAATTTGTAGTCTTAGTTCAAATTTATACTCAAATTTTTCAAAAAGAAGTCTTCTCTATATAAAGTAATAATTAAAAAAAATATGAAAAATGATGAAAAATTAAAAAAATATATAATAAATATAAACTGTGGGCTGATAAAAGTTTGTTGTATCTTGCCGGCTCACAACCGTTGTTACAGCCTTCTAAATATTCGAGAATCAGGATGTTATAAGAATTGAACCCTTCAACCCATTTGAGTACCTGAAGGTAAATACACACAAGTTTTCAAATACTTAAACGCTCCTGACACTATACAAGCCATGTGTCCATATCAAATTCATAAATGTTGTAAGAGCCAAAGTCCATGCTCCTTGAGGCGCAAAACCTCAACATTTACATATGTGGTTCCTCTTTATTCATGCTTCTGCTAAGCACTTTTTTAAAGAAATTAACCATTAAGAAGTTAACAACTTCACCATCCTTTTCAGTAGGTTCCAAGCACATCCTTGAGATAATATGTACAGCATGTGCTTCAGTCTTATGAATGTTCAACTTTCCACATTAAACTCGGCTGCCAAGTTTCCTCAGCAGGGAGTTGGGTGTCATAGCATTCAACGACTTAGTTGGACTTTAATCCCATCCTTTCAGCAGACTTTATAACCAAGTCTATAGCCAGTCCCTTCGTCAAGTGATAAGCTAAGTTTTGTTGAGACCTCACAAACTCTATAGATACATCCCCATTTGTGATCATCTCACAAATAATGTTATGCCTAACACCTAGATGTCTAGACTTCCCATTGTACATATGGCTATAAGCCTTTTCCACTGTAGCAGCACTATCACGGCGGATAGAAATAGGTGTTATAGGTTTGACCCACAGTGGAATCTCAAGGAGCAAGTTTTTCAACCATTCAGCTTCCTTACCAGCAGCTGCTAGAGCCACAAACTCATATTCCATTGTTGAACCAGTGATACAAGTTTGTTTCTTCGAAGCCCAAGAAATTGCACCACCACCAAGCAAGAATACCCTGCCACTTGTAGACAAATTGTCTTCAGCGTTGCTGATCCAGCTTGCATCAATGTAATATTCCAACACTGAAGGATAACCAGTATATGTCAATCTATAGTCTATGGTTTTCTTCAAGTACATCAGTACCCGCTGAGTTGCTTGTCAATGGTGAGTACCAGGATTACTAGTATACCTGCTCAGTTTACCCACTACAAAAGCAATATCAGGCCGTGTACAAGTTATGGCATACATCAAGCAGCCAATCACCCTAGAATACTCAAGTTAAGATACAGCCTGGCCATTATTGGGCATGAGCTTCTCACTTGTATCCATAAGAGTACTAACTGGAGTGCAATGAAAGTAACTGGATTTCTTCATTACATTCTCAATATAATGAGACTGAGAAATTACTATACCATTACTTTCATGTTCAATCCTTATACACAAGATAACATCAGCCTCCCCCCATGTCCTTCATAGAGAACCTTGATGATAAAAACTCATTTGTCAGGTCAACCTGAACTTGGTCAGTGTCAAAGATCAGCATATCATTAACATATAGGCAAATGATAACTCCTTTACCAGATTCATCAAATTTGCTATATACACATTTGTTATCTTGTTTAAGTAAATAATAATTAGACAAAACCACTTCATCAAATTTTTGATGTCATTGCTTAGGTGTCTGCTTCAGTCCATAAAGAGACTTAATCAGTTTACACGCCTTGTTTTCATTGCCACGCATGATGAAGCCCTGAGGTTGGTTCATATAGACATCCTCTTCCAGTTCACCATTTAAGAAAGCTGTCTCCACATCTATCTAATGAATAATCAGATTGTGAAAAGATGCCATAGCAATTAGCAGTCTTATGGTACTGATACGTGTCATTGAAACATAAATATCAAAGTGGTCTATCCTTGACTTTTGTTTGAAGCCCTAAATGACTAACCTTGCCTTGAACTTTTCAACAGTTCCATCTACCTTTAGTTTTTGTTTGAAGATCCATTTGCAACAAAGAGGTTTGCAGCCTGGAGGTAGATCATCCAACACCCAAGTGTTATTGCCCATGATGGAATTCATCACATTATTAATTGCTTCTTTCCAGAAAGTAACATCCTGGGACTGCATTGCTTTATCAGATGTTTCGGGATCATCCTCAACATTAAAGCAATAGGAGTGTTGGTCAGAGATGAGGTCATTTATTTCTTTAATCAAGTATAATTAAAATTCAGGTCCAAATCTTTTGGAGTTCTATGCCTTTTGCTTTTTCTAAGCTCGGGCTCAGGTTGTTAAACAACCTCATCAGTGACCTTTTTAGGGACCACTAAACCACCAAAGTCTTCAGTTTCATTTACCAAGGACCTCCGACTTGGTCTAGAGACTGATGAGAATCTATTATCATCAAAGATAGCATCTCTTAATTCAATTATAAAGTTAATTGAAACCGATTCATTAGGTTCAATAACATAGAACCTAAAAGTCTTGAAATGTTCATCATATCCAATAAAGATTCGTGGTATGTGTTTAATTACACATACCTTTGACCACTAAAACCGGACTTAAATGACTAAAAACGTACCAAAAATACATTGTATTTGTATGTTTTGCATTTGTATTATGCAGGTAATGGATATCCAAGAAAAGGATAAAAATAGAAGCCAAATCGACAAAACCAAGCACGAGAACGGAAAGAGCGTGAAAGAAAAGTCAAAGTCAAATCAAGTCAAAGTCAACCCCAGGAAGTGGATTTAGAAAGAGCATCGAAAACCAAACCTGAAAACCTAAACTGCCAAAAGTGGGCCCACCCGTACCCACCTAGTGGGCCCAGGACAACCCACTTATATCTTATACACCTTAAACCTAAATAAAAAGCCCAAGTCCTTTTACGCCATACCCAGCCCAACAACTAACCCAACACCTTTTATAACACCCCGTTAACCACACCCTCTTTTATAGCGTCCCCGTTAGTCCATTAAGGACTAACGGTGCAACCAAAGTTATACCACTAAGGACCTTTAGTGCATATACTCATATAAAATGGAGGGAATATTTTTGCCATTTACCCAAACTTGTGCCCTACACCAATCAAACAAACAGGCAACCCCTTTTCCCGCTCACTCCCCTATTGTTACAGTTCACCCTCCATCCCTAAAATTACTCTTACCCCGAGGTTAAACCCACTTAAACCCCCTTCTAGAAGCTAATAATGATGCAATGGGTGACGTTTTTGGCACCTGACATGTTGGCGAACCAAAGCAATCACTGGGGAATGATTGCGTGGACACATCCAAGGGCTAAGATGAATTTAAAGAAGCGTAATTTGATTTGAAGGGCCAAGATTGATGTTGTTTTTTCTCTCACACAAGAAAACCAAGCCAAGGATCTAGGTCCTTCTATCCGGCCTATAAATATAGGGCTTAACCCTTGTAGTGAGAGAGTAGTTTTTTCTAAGTTTTTAGTCTCTTTTAATGTAATTTTAATTTAAGTTTTTAAAGTTATTCTGTATTTCCAATTCCTTTTAAAAGTTTAAGTTTTTAATGAAAAGTTTGAAGTATTGTTTTTAAGATTTTGTGTTTGATCATTCAATATAACCTGTTAAGCTTGTTAAGCTATGATGCTGTTTATTGATTTGGCCTAAAAGCTTCACTAAGCTTTTAGCTTCTTAATCTTTGCCTTTGTTTACTGTTTTATCACTTTTATTTATTGTCTTTTAAAAAAATCGAAAAAATACCAAAAAAATAAATATAAAGAAGATCTCATAGAGCATGGTGTATTTTGGATGGCCATGGGTTATTGCTTATTTGGATAAGCTATAGGATTGTGATAAGTTGTTTTGGGTTTTGAAATTCATAAGAAAAAGCTTGGACTCTTTGTAAGTTTTCATTTTAAGTTTTTAGTCTATTTACTATTCAACTGCTTATTGTTGCTTATTGCCTACTTATCTTTGCTTATTTATGCTTATTTGTGATGTT
This sequence comes from Tanacetum coccineum, assembly GCA_026074375.1. Classification (NCBI taxonomy): domain Eukaryota; kingdom Viridiplantae; phylum Streptophyta; class Magnoliopsida; order Asterales; family Asteraceae; genus Tanacetum; species Tanacetum coccineum. The sequence continues at coordinate 13,084 of BQNB010013869.1, forward strand.
TAATTCTTATTATGCTTGTCTTATAGTCTAGAAGTCATTAGGTTAAGTTTTTCCTAAATCTGTCTTAATTAGCTTATAGAATTTCAAAATATGTTTCAGATTATTTAAGTGCTTATTTGTTGTTGATATATGTTTAATATTGCTTAGTAGTCTTAGTTAATATCTAGTTTTTAAATATTTTAGCTTAAAACGGTTTGAATCAGTTAAAAAGTTAAAATTAGTTTTTAAAGGGGTGTTTGGTTTAACTGCTTTTATGGGTTAAAATGGGTTAAAATTGCAATTTGACACTTAAGTCAGTTTAGCTTAGCTTAAATTAGTCCAAAGATTTAGTTTGTTAAAGTTTTTAAGTAGTAAAACTCATTTTTAAGGATTTGAGGAGTTGTGGTTTGAAACTGTCAAGTTATAGCTTATTCAAGTTGCTTATTTGATTGTGCTTTGCTTATTTTTGCTTTTGTGAAGTTTTTGTGTTTATTCATGTGTTAAAAGAGGTTAGAAACAAATCTCTAAATCCTGCAATTGTTGTTTTAAGTTTTTGCCAAAACTGTCATAAATTGTTAAGTTTTTGAAAAATTTGAGAAATTGCTTTTTCAAATGCTTATTATTGCTTATTCTGAATTTCAAACTCCTTTTGAGTGTTGATTATTGTTCTTTGAGGTCTAAAGTCAATCTGTTTGTAGGTTATATAGTCATAAGGATCTGTTTGTGTGCTTGTTTTTAAGCTCAAAAGTGGTGATTTGTTAAGATTGCAAAAGTTAGCAAAAAAGACCCCAGGACAAATCACCCTTATCACCAAACGTTTTACACAACACACACTCTTCACTTGCCCTGGGGTCTTTTTTGATTTTACTCTGCCAAATTAAATACTTATACACGTTTTACCCTTTTTAGTTTATAAGCTGTTTTTAGCTTATTTCACAGCTTATTCGATAAGCTGTTTTCACAAGCTTATTTTTTCTAGATTCCTCACTGTTCAAGCTACTTTTCATGATTTTTCCAGTTTTTTTATAAATAGTTTAGTATTTTTAAACATTTAATTTGATTAAAATCATTTTTAATTCATAAAAAATTATAAAAAAGTCAAAAAAATATAATTCTTTTTTTAAAAAATTTTCTTTTAACATTTAGAACCTAGAAAAATTAGATTTGCTTTCGTAGGATTTAAATTACAAAATCTTGTTTTTTAAAGAACGGGATTGAATCCCGTTTACGTTTTTAGTGTTTTCAAGCCCTAATCACCTTCGTTTTTAGTCTAGTTTTCTTTGTTCTAGCTTTTTAGTTAATTAAGGCTTATAAAAACCAAAAATATCATTTTAAGACTTAAATTTGATAATTTAGGGTTTTTAGGTCCCGTTTAGGATTCCCGTTTTGCGTTTTAGTTAAAAACTTGTCTTACCTTAAGTGTTTGTAAGTTTTTGCCTTAATTTTCCCGTAGTTTTAGATAACCAATCTAAATCTTGTTCCATTCAAGCATCGATTCTCAAAACGACTCTCGACTTTCAATTGCATTCCTCGTTGGGGATAACGACCCGGGAATCATACTCCCGGATTACTATAATTGTGATTTTTTGATTCTTACCCTCTTACCCTATATTTATAAGTATATTTTATATCTATATTTATATGTATATTTTAAAGGGTTGATCAAGAGTCAATCAATTCATTCAATGCCTCTTTCATCCAAAGTTTTCTGCTTTGGATCAGGGAGTCTTACAACTGCCCTACAACCCCAAACCTTGAGGTAGTTCAGGTTCGGTTTCTTTTTAGTCCAGAGTTCATAAGGAGTAATCATGTTCCTTTTATTGGGAACCCTATTTAATAAATAGCAAGATTTTAACATAACTTCACCTCAGAACCCTTGACTCAGCCCTAAATAGGACAACATAGAATTAACCATTTCTTTCAGTACTTTGTTTTTCCTTTCAGGTATACCATTTTGTTGTGGAGTATATAGGGCAATCATTTCATGGATAATACCAACAAACTAAAAATACATAGTATCTATGTACTCACCTCCCCTATCAGTCTCGAATCTTTTGATCAAAGACCCTTGTTGTAATTCAACTTCAGTTTTGAATACTTTTAATTTATCTAATGCTTCATCCTTTAAATGTAATAAATAAACATAGCAAAACCTAGAGGCATTATCAATAAATGTCACAAAGTACTTTTTATTCCCCAATGAAGGAGTAGCATGGAGATCACATGAATTATTATGGATCAGCTCCAAAACTTTAGTTTCACGTATTACATTTTGAAATGGTTTCTTAGTTATTTTGGTCAGCATGCAAGTCTTACACTTTTCAGTTTCCATGTCAAAAGTTGTGATTAACCCATCCTTAAACATATCTTGCATCATCTTAAAGTGGACATGGCCCAGTCTAGCATGCCATAGGATTGCATTATTCAGTTTAAAGGTTGGCATGAAGACTGAACCAATATTATCAGAGACAATATTAAGCATGAACATATGATTACTTAAGTAACCAGAACCAATAAACACATCATGTTTGGATAAAATAAATTTATTAGATTTAATCACTTGTTTATAACCACAATTATTCAACATACTACTAGAAACCAAATTCTTCCTTATATTAGGAACATGTAAAACATTCAACAAAGAAACAACTTTTCCAGAACTAAACCTAAGATCTACACAACCACGTCCATGTACCAAGGCTGTTGACTCATTTTCCATGTGAAGAATAGATCCATCATTCAGCGACTCATAGGTCTTGAACCAACATCTATCTTTACACACATGCACAGTTGCTCCTGAGTCAACCCACCACGCAACATCATCATCCTTTCAGGGAGTTGGATGAATCATCCACTGAACCCTTTGTGCCTGATCCATTGGCTTTGTTGCCAACATTACCAACTTTTCAATCTCTTTTCAAGTTTTTAGGTTTCCCACACTTCCAACAAGTCACTTTTGGTTTCTTGTCAGGATCAACTTTGGTATCATGATGTTTACGCTTACCCCTGTTGTCATTGTACCTAGAGGAGTTGTTATGCTCTACCATATTGACAACTGAAGGACCAACAACATTGTTGCCCTTTGCCTTGTCATTATCCTGCGCCTTGAGGGACTCCTCAATGCATAGATGACTGCTCAACTCAACCAGAGTTAACTCCTCCTTCAAATATTTCAAGGTGTACTTGAAAATTTTCCATTAAGGGAGAGGTTTATCAATGATACATGAGACCTGAATAAATTCATCCATGTTCATCTTGTGTTGTGTAAACCTTCCAAGTATACCAAGAAGTTCATTGTATTGTTCCAAGACTGGTCTTGAATCAGTCATTTTGTAATTGGTGAAATTACTAACAAGGAACTTCTTGCTTGATGCATCCTCAGCCATATATTTGGCCTCTAAGGTATCTCATAGTTCTTTAGAAGTTTCAACATTCTGGTAAATATCAAACAAGGAATCAGACATACCATTGAGGATTAAACCTCTGTAGACATAATCGTCATTGTCTCATTTGGCCCTCTTCCTGACTTGTTCCACAGTTGGAATATCACCTCCATTTTCAGGCATGGGAGTAGTCAGCACATACACCACACTCATGCTGGAAAGCAAGAAGTGTATCTTCTTCTGCCATCTTCTAAAGTCTACCCCTTCAAACTTGTCAAGCTTGACAATGTTTGAAGCCATGTGTTTCATAGCAGCAACCATTGATTATTACAAAATAGTTTACTTTGATTGTTGGAGGTTGTGTGTCCCATATCAGGGTAAAGATAATCAATAGCCTAACTACAAACCAAAGATGGTTACCGGATATCACTTGGAATCATGTAATCACTTTCCAAAGTAAACTATTCGACCATATTGCCTGGGTATCACTAATATTTACTTGGGATAAGACCAAATGTATGTTCTTGTTTGAGGCACCAATCAAGAACCCTTGCGCATCCAAGTGTATAGATTTTGTGTGTGTGTTCTTCATGCAGTTATGATATTCTATTTATAGGAGAGTACTCAAGTCCTTGGTCAAAGAATTATGAGAGATTATAGGAGATATATTCTCATCCATAATTAGCCTCCTTGATTTTAGGTTTTAGTGGTTACACGACCCATTAATGCGGTCATTAAATATGATGGTAACTTACCATAAGAAACGGTCAAATCAGTTATAAGTCATTGAATTCAATCCAGAGTGTTATTCGTTTAGTGTCCTAAATCATCAGCTAGCCATCTGATAAGCACACCCGCTAATAGTTCAATACTGAAACAACCTATTGATGAGTTAACCCGCTAAGGATACTTCCTCTGATAGATTACTCCATGATGGTATCCTTCAGCTTACGCTAAAGCCATCAGACTGATGAATATCCTTCAGTCCATAGTTACTCACTGAAAAGTGAACTCACTGAAGTTCATCAACGACATAAATTCCTTTTAACCACTATCAGAGTCAGGTTGTTCAGTGACCTATGGGTGTACACTCCGTACCTCCAGCCATATTATCCGGTATGAACTGAACCCACAATTAAACTAAATTTCCAATAGGATGAGGAAGATTTAACACTGGTGTTGCTTGGGATTGGTGGGATAAGTTCGATGGGTGCTTCTGCATAATTTATAGTATAATATTCGATGTAATGTGCTAGTTAGAGTGTTTCTTAGGATTCATTATGGGATAATTATGTACAAACTTTGTCGTTAACATGTGCGTTGCCGTGTCTGATCTATCTATGAACATAACATAATAGATATCTCTTTAGGTTTACCAAATATTTTTCTTCGATGGTAAAGCGACATCGATGTGTCGTTTAGTTAAATTGTTGGCATAAATCCTTCGTTCCTTTCAGTGTTTGAAATTTAGCCATCTAGAATATTTCACAGTTGTAGGTTTTAGTTTATCTTCATTAGTCTGGTAGTCCTAATGAACAAAGTCAATCGTGTTAATTTTGTGGTATTTTAGTAATGATCATCAATTATTTAGAGAGTTAAATGTTACTCCTTTACATATTTTTTATGAACGATCGTTTATTCAATAAAACAGTATCCTCGCAAAATAAGATGATTTATTATTGCATCAACCACTACTTTACCCTCACAGACTGTGATATGTAATCATATGAAAGCATGCGTCATATACACATGACCTCAACCTTTGTATTTTAGCTTGTTTGTTCAATGCAACCTAACGCATATGTGCTTAGAGAGCTGGGTATAGTGTGGGCTCATGGTACCAGGCTTTTACATGGCGCCAAAAATACCCCTTCTGGGTTTATGTGGTGCCGTCGGCTATTTTTTTCAATTATATAAAATAAAAATACACAATTTAACTTGAATAAATTTCATTAAAATTAAACACACATTACATTAAATAAATAAACAAAACATTACATAAAATAAAATAAAAATTACGCAAACTAAAAATAAAACGTAAACATAAAAACACATAAATTAAACTATTTTTGAGGTTGATATAAAGCCCATATTCAGGCTTTTTGAGAGTTGATGATAGCCGCATAAACCGGATCCAACCCGTGGGTCGACATTCGTAGGACTTTCAAGTACTCGACTACCTTTTGAGAATCATATAACGTAACTCTTGTTAGGAATAAATCTTCATATGACTTAATACTGCCAACAGTACTAAAGGAGTTAGTACTGCTAGTACAAAGTTAGTACTGCCAATGTTACTTAAGAACTGCAAGTAATAAGAGTTAAGTACTGCTAAATGTTCAAAGTATTAGTTGAACTGAAGATAAGAAAGCATGGATTCTATTTCGAATGTTTATATATTGAATAGTACCTGAACTAAAAATGATAGGCTGATATCTTTGTATAGGTCTCCTTAGTATTTCTATAAAAGGAGAAGGGGCTAAGTTTTAGAAAAGAGTAATACTTCTGTGCATTGAGTAGAAACACTAAGAGATTAAATTGTAATAGCTTAAAGGTTTTGTAACCCAATAGCTGATCAAGGAGTACTCGTATTAAGCTTAATAATATTTGAAGCATTGAGTTTTGTGTATTCAATGTTCTGTTTTAGTCATTACTTGTTCCATTCAGATACTTCTCTAGAGTATCAAAGTGATAGATTCGCATACACTATTAGTATATATCCAAAGTCTCAAACTTTGTTATATTATAGGATTCTTCCAAGGTAACAAACTCATTAACTACATAAATTGCAACAATCAAGGCATGGTATCAAAAAGTAATCAGAGCTTGTGCGTTTGAGAAACTTTGATCTACGGGAAAATGGAGTTAGAAAATTCACATAACAATGCGTTGGCAAAGCTTCCCATGGCTCAAACAAAGGTAGAGATATGAGATGTAAGGAAATCAGAATCAAGCAGTACTTTTCCTGATTCAAGATAATGCATTAGTGGGAAGGTAAAAGAAAATGGTAAACTCTTTGGTACCAATTCCTTTTTACAACACCAGAATCTGGTCCATCAACAGTATTGAAGATGACTGTGCCCTCTACTACTGAAGAAAAGATTTGCAAGAAGAATGATGTCAAAGCCAGAAGTCTTCTCCTCATGGCACTCCCAAATGAACAACAACTACCTTTTAACCATGTATGTAGATGCTCAATTATGTGTTGTTGCTATTAAAGAAGCTCAGCTTGGTAGGTAAGATTCAAAAAATAATACACAGAAGGCCTTACAACTGAAGCAACACTGTGAAAACTTTAATGTCTAACAAGCTCAAATCATTTAACTCTATCTTAACAGGCTTCAAAAGCTTGAAATGATAGCTTGTTCAATTCCTTGTGTATGATACTCCTCCATAAGATCTAAATGTTAAGTTTTTTGAGAAACTTACCTTCTAATGGATACACATGTGGAAGATGGATGAACAAACCCGACTTATGATACTATGTGTAGATGGATGATTTGTACAACAATATTTTAAAATATTGGAACAAAAGGTTAAGAGAACGCTGCAGCTAACATATATATAGAGAACCATGGCATTTCTAACCACTTCCAACGGAAGCTTGTCTAATAAATTAATATTGTTTAACACTGATGTATATAACTGGCAAATCAAGGTTAATACAGCAAGTTTTAGTGATGCCACAGTTATATGCATTCTTGTCCACTCAACCTCAAGTGTTCCAGAGTTTTAGTTCAAGAAGATCTTGAGCACCTTCATGAAGATGATCTTGGAAGAAATGGATCTAAAGTGTGGAATATGGCACAACTAAGCATGAGGGCAAGAAAGTTATATATCAAGAACTGGAAGTAAGATCATCATTATGGAAGTAGTAACTGCTGGATTATGAAAAATCACAATAAATGTTTCAACTGCATAAAATAGACATTTTGCTATAGGAATTGCATAGCAACAAGAAGCAAATGACAACAGAAATTGGATTCAAGGAAGCTCACAAAGGCAGAAAGGATTGAAGATGCTTCAGAAAAGGCAATTGTTCTATAAGATGGTGCCTGATTAAATTGGAGAGACATGGCAGGGGATGAAATTCAAGCAAAACATGGCTCTCAGGCATTCACAATTCTGAGTTATCAACTGATATAATCTTGTTCCTAAAACTTGTTGTATGCAAAAATTATGAAGCTCAAAAAGAAACATAAAATAATTTACTTGTTTAAAATAGATGATACTTGTGGTTTTAAAAATGCCGCTACGTAAAAAATTAAGTTTATCAATCTTAGAAGCACAAGTAGTTAAATATAAAATGAACTGAAGTCCTATTTTCTGAGGAAATATTCTTTGCTTAAAAGAAGGTGATAGCCACAACTAATATACAAATGGGATTATTTAAGACTGACCTTGAAAAAGGTAATGAGAGAAAAGGAGGGTTTGAGTTTTAATATTGCAAAGTTTGAAAAAACAGCCAAAGACTTAGATCAGTTGTTAAGCAATCATTATAACTGCCAAAAGAAAAAAGGGACTTGGCTACAATGTTGTCCCCTTACCTCATCCTTTGATTCTAAATAGACCAACACCTTTAGATTTATCTTATTCAGGTCTTGAAGAATTCAAACAACCTGAGGTAAATGAGTATAGTTCTTGGGATTTAAGCTTAAAGTCAACCAATGTTTGTGATAGAGAGTCAGATAATTCTAAGGAGAATACTGATGACTCTTTAAAACAACAACAGACTGTTCCTGAAACTAGTTGTGTTAAGTCTTCACTTAAGGTAGATAAAGATTGGAAAGAAATTTTTTTCCATCATGCTAATCATGTTAGGGAAGAAGAACCTAAAAAGCTAGAGAGAATAATGATGCTTCAATTATTGAAGATTGGGTATCAGATGATGAGGAAGAAGTTGAGCCTATCCCTAAGGTAGAAAAGAAAACTGCTAACCTGCATGAAACATAGAAAGAGTCAGTTAAACCTAAAAACCAATTTAGAAGGTCAATTAGGTATGCAGAGATGTACAGGTCACAGGGACCAAGGGGGAACCAAAGGAATTGAATAGACAAAAAACCAATCAATTAGTGATTTAACTTATGTTTATAAAAACAAGGCAAGTTTAGTAACTTAGGTAGATTAGATCACATTCAATACAGATAGTCCTAATTCCTTTACAAAACAGTAGGTTCCAAGGGTAGACATAATGAAGACTGGCCTAAAAACTGTCAATAATGCAAGCTATAAATACTGATAGGTCTGTTAACCACTGCCGAAGATCATTTAGAACAGCTTAGATCATTTAAAATTGAAGAGTCCTTCTTATCTGGCTCACACAAAATCAACAATTTCTTGTAGCAAACCAAGACACATTTTCAAATAAAGCACATTTACTGTTAAAAGGCCCTTTTACAAAAGTACACATTAACAAAAAGGTCTAAAAATCAAAAAGTATTAATACTGGTAAACAAACTGATAATACTGTTTAGTGCCAGAATGATCATACTGTCAGGGCAAGGGATTTAATGATGTTAAGCCCTCAGCATGTATGGGTTTAGGATACCTAAAAAAACCCAATGTTCTTCAACTAGTTTTTAACAAATATAATTACATTGATGCATGAGGCAGATCCAAGTCATTCATGGCTTGGGTCCCCAAAGATAACTAACTTCATAAGTTTTGTGTGCAGTGCAATTCACAACTAAATGACAAAGGATTTATGGATAGTAGATGCTCAAGGCACATGTCAGGAAACATAGCTCATCTTTCAGATTTCAAAGAATTTGATGGAGGTTATGTTACTTTTGGTGGAGGAGCAAATGAAGGAAAATATAACATCAAATGTACAATCAAAACGATAAACTTGATTTAAAGATGTATACTTTGTCCAAAGAGTGAATATTAACCATTTTTAGTGTCTCACAAAATGTGTGACAAAAAGAACTATGTTTCTTTTACTTGACTCGACTGTCTTGGATTCTATCACCAAATTTTAAGTTGCATATGGAAAATCAGATACTCCTTAAAATTCCTAGACAGAACAACATGTACAATTTTGATATGAAAAACATAGTTCCTAAAGATGGTTTAACTTGTCTAGTTGCAAAGGCTACATCTGAGGAATCAATGTTATGGCATAGGAGACTTGGTCATGTCAATTTTAAAAAATTAAATAAACTTTTCAAAGAAAATCTTGTGTACGAGATTTGCCTTTAAAAAGATTTGAGAATACCAAACATGTGTGCCCCTTTCTTAGAGGCAAGCTCCATAGAAGTCTCTTTTAAGACCAAAGCCTATAGTTCCCCATTACTAAGCCATTTGTTTTATGCTACACATGGATCTTTTATGGTGCCAACTTTTGTATTAGTCTTATGCATAAAAAGTAAAGCCTTGTAGTAACTGATGATTATAAAGATTTCAGGGGTTTTCTTTTGAATAACTTAAGGATAAAACTATGATGATCCTTAAAAACTTTATCAAAGAGTAGAAAACCTAGTGATTAAGTAAGTTAACAATAATCCTAATGTGATAAAGGGACATAATTTACAAAACCATGTTGATGGGATGAGTTCTGTAGAGAAAAAGGTATTCAAAAGAGAATACAGTGTAGCAAGGGACACCTCCACAAAATGGTGTGCTGAAAGAAAGAATAAGGACTCCCTAATGAGTCTGCTATAACAATGTTAGAGACTCAAAGTTTACCTACAACATTTTGGGCAGAAGCTGTTTCTACTCGCTTTGCTATGAACAAAATAGGTCAAAGTATCAAGCCTCAATAACAAGACTCCATATGAACTCTTAGGTTATTAAACCAGCTATAGGCTTCATGAAGCCATTTGGATGTCATGTTACAATTCTCAATACCTTAGATAAGTTGGGCAAGTTTGATGGAAAAAGTGATGAAGGTTTCTTTGTTGGGTATTCCTTAAGTAGCAAAGCTTTTAGGGTATACAACATTAGAACCAGGAAAGTACAGGAAAACTTGCATGTTGGGTTCTTAGAGAATAAACCTATGTTAGAAGGAAATGGACAAAGTGGCTGTTTGATCTTGATTCTCTAACCCAATCCATGAATTATGTACCAGTGGTTGCAGGGACTTTTTCTAATGTTTCTGCAGGTATACAAGGAGTTTCTGAGTCCAGCACATCCTCTCAACAAGATCAAGATTGTATTGTCATGCCAATTTGGAAGGATGCTTCATACTTTGATGATGCTTCACTCAAATCTGTTGATGATGCACAAATACAAGATCAAGATGGGACTCATGATGATTGCAGTCTTCAGAATAATGGTACTGTAGAAGATCAACAAGTTAATACAGCCAGTCCCAGAAGTTTAATACTGGTGTGATAGAAGTTAGTAGCAGCTGTTCCAGAAGATTAATACTGCTAATCCTGAAAGGCTTGATAGACCAATTCCTACAACTAAGACACCAATGAAGGATCAGAAAATTGAATTGGGAATATTTCACCATCTTATGAAGTTTCTTCCACTCCTCATACAAGAATTCACAAAGATCATCCAATTGATCATGTGATTGGTGATGTGCGCATCTTTTTGTTCAAATAAGAAGGATACACTTCTTATTCGAACAAGATTTCTTGGTGCAAAAATTGAAGGGAAGACACACGCAGACCAACAAACAGCCTTTTTGCTTGTTTCTTATCTCAAGAAGAACCAAAGAGAGTTTCTAAAGCTCTTAGTGATCCTGCATGGGTAGAAGCAATGCAAGAAGAACTCCTACAGTTCAAACTGCAAAATGTATGGGTTCTTGTAGACTTGCCTAAAGGTCATAGGGCTATTGGTACAAAGTAGGTCTACAGAAACAAGAAACAAATGAGAGGTGAAATAGACACAGGTAACAAAGCAAGACTTGTTGCCCAAGGACATACTCCATAGAAGATGGCAATGACTATGATGAAGTATATGCTCCAGTGGTCCTAGTAGATAGAGGCTGTAAGAATTATTCCTGGCTTATTCTCTATATGTGTTTTACTGTCTACCAAATGGTGTCAAAGTCTTTCTTAACGGTCAAAATGAAAGGAGGTATATGTCTGTCAACCTCCAGGTTTTGAAGATCCTAACCATCCTGATAAAGTTTATAAAGTTGTGAAAGCACTATATGGACTTCATCAAGCACCCAGAGCTTGGTATGACACATTGACCACTTATCTTTTGAGCAATGGATTTCAAAGAGGACAGATTGATCAAAATTTATTCATCAAAAGTCAGAAGGGGCATATATTACTTGTTCAAATTTATGTAGATGACATCATTTTTGGATTTACCAAGAAGGAGCTGTGTGATGAATTTGAGAAGCTTATGAAGGATAAGTTTCAGATGAGTTCTATGGGAGAACTCACCTTCTTTTTGGGTTTGCAAGTCCAACAGAGAAAGAAAGGCATCTTTATCAGTCAAGATAAATATGTCCATGAAATTTTGAGAAAGTTCAACTACACAGATGTGAAGTCTGCCTCCACTCCCACAGATTTGGAAAAGCCTTTGGTTAAAGATGCAGATGCTGATGATGTTGATGAACATCTTTATAGATCTATGATTGGATCTTTGATGTATCTTACAGCATCTAGACCAGATATCATGTTTGCAGTATGTGCATGTGCAAGGTTTCAGGTTTCCCCAAAAACTTCCCATCTCTTAGCTGTCAAAAGAATCTTTAGATACCTTAAAGGCAAACCATCTCTAGGTCTTTGGTATTCTAAGGATTCTCCATTGGAGTTAATTGCTTACACTGATAGTGACTATGCTGGAGCTACACTTGATAGGAAGTCAACCACTGGAGGTTGTCAATTTTTAGGAAATAGGTTAATTTCTTGGCAATGCAAGAAACAAACTGTAGTTGCCACTTCTACAACTGAAGCTGAATATGTGGCTGCTGCAAGTTGCTGTGGACAGGTTCTCTGGATCCAAAACCAATTGCTTGATTATGGGTACAATTTTATGAACACTGTTATTTACATTGACAATACCAGTACTATCTGTATCATAGAAAATCCTGTTCAACACTCTAAAACAAAACATATAGAGATTAGGCATCACTTTATAAGAGATTGTAATACTAAAAAGTTGATTCAAATGGCTAAAATTGACACTCAACTTAATGTAGCTGATCTTCTTACAAAAGGTTTTGATGCTGGTAGATTTCAGTACTTGGTTTCAAGTATTGGAATGCTCAATCCCTAAGGCCCAAATCTCTTGTTTGTTTTGTAAAGTTTGTTAAATGTTAGTACTGTTAGTTATTTGTCAATTAATACTGCCAGTTCTAATTAGTACTGCTAGTTATATTTAAAACTGTTTGTTAAAACTGTTACTTATAGTTAGTACTGCTAGTTATTTCTATGTATCTTTGTTAATCCTGTAAGTAACACTTAATACTGTTAAACAAGAAAAATGTTTGGATTATGTTTTTCTTGGTTTTAAGCTAACTTTTTCAGGATAAGCAATGAAGTGTCAAATTGGTTACTCCATAATGTATTATTTGCGGGGAGGCAAAATATTAGTTGTTCTTGCAGTGTTGGTTGTTACACCACACAACAAATGGTCATCAGTTCACCATGTCTTATAGACATCAAGAATTGGCTAGTCCAGAGCAAACGGCTACTGGTAAAGACTTCTCAAATCCGTTGATAGTTGATAGTTTACTCAAAACTATATGGTCCTCAATGCACCATGTTATTACAATGAAGCATTGGCTAGTCCAGAGCAAACGGCTACTGGTAAAGACTTCTCAAATCCGTTTATAGTTGGTAGTTTACTCAAAACTATATGGTTATCATTGCACCATGTTTTTCTAATGAAGCAATGGCTAGTCCAAAGCAAACGGCTATTGGTAAAGACTCCTCAAATCCGTTTATGGCTGGTAGTTTGCCAAAAACTACACTTTGTGTGAATTTGTGAGCTAAAACAACAGAGAGAATTGGTGAGCTCAAAAACAGAAAGAGAGCTGTGTGAAAAATAGACAGAGTGCAAAGTGAGCCAAAAGAATTGAGAGATGAATTGTGAGCCTAAAAACAGAAAGAGAGATTGTGTGAAGTTATTCTTTTAAGTCTTAGAGTTTGTACTGCTTATGGGTGGAGAAGTTAATACTGCTAGGCATATTTTAGTACTGCTAGGCCTAAGTTAATACTGCTGGATGACCGTTAGTACTGTTTGGGCCTAACAGATTTTTCATTTATTAATAGAGCCGTTGAGATATTTCCGCCAAATACCTATGGAATAGGGGTTTGACCAATTGGACTTTCGTGCATCTACTATATATTCATATGATTTATTCACGATCACTTCAAATTACTTAATATTGGTCAACAAATATCTCTCTGTTTTCTCTATTACTTTGCAATTAACTTTCTCCAGCCTTCATACTTACATACACGATCCTATCCCACTTTATTAATCACAATTTTCATCATGGCAAGTTTGGATTTTTGTGATAAACACAACATGGTAGCGTTTCTGGAAAAATCTACGGGAAGTGCAGGGTTTCATCAGATCATAGATTTCATCACTCGAAGTCACATTTGCTATGCACTTACTAAGAAGCCAGAGGTGTGTGTATCCTTTATCAAACAATTTTGGAGGTCTGCTGAGGCATCTACTGATGATAATGGAGAAGGCAAGATAAATGCTACTATTGATGGTCACTCATTGTCTATCACTGAAGGTTCTTTACGGAGACATCTCAAGTTGGCTGATCAAGATGGTATTACCTCTATTCCAACTACAGAGATCTTTGAGCAATTGGCGCTTATGGGATATCATACTGACTCAGATAAGTTAACCTTTCAAAAAGGTGCATTTTCACCTCAATGGAGGTTTCTTATTCATAATATTCTTCATTGCTTAAGCCCAAAGAAGACTGCTTGGGAGCAGTTTAGTAGTAATATTGCAGCTGCTATCATATGTTTAGCCACCAATAGAAAGTTTAATTTTTCTAGGATGATCTTTGAACACATGGTGTCTAACATCTCTAGTCCCCATAAGTTTTTGATGTACCCTAGGTTTATACAACTATGCCTAGACATGCAGAGGCACAAGCTTCAACAACACACACGATTATATTCTGTTCCATCTCTCAGTATGAAAGTGTTTAGTAATATGAAGAGGTCTACCAAGGGATTTTCAGGTCAGGAGGTTGCTCTATTTCCCACTATGTTAGATGATACTGAACCCTCAACTTCACCTTCACCTTCACCTTCACCTGAACCTACCCCTGCTCATACACAACCATCACCTACTCAACCATCACCTACTCAACCCTCACCTACTCAACCCTCACCTACTCAACCCTCACCCACACAACCATCACCAACACAACCTGGAACAGAATACCATCTTCCTACACCCCATGACTCACCTCTCCATGCTGTTCACTCACATGGAAGTGATGAGGGTAGTTTGAAACTTCAAGAATTGATGAATTTAGTTACCACACTTTCTGACAGGATTGGTGTTTTGGAGGCTGACTTGCTGAAGACAAAGAAAACCTATAGTTCTGCTTATACTAAGCTTATTCTCAGGGTCAAGAAGCTAGAGTCTCAGATAAAGATTGGGAAAGCAAGGAGACAAGCTAGGGTTGTTCTTTCAGATGATGAAGTCTTTGAAGATGATTCTTCCAAACAGGGGAGGAAGTTATCTGATGAAAAGGGTCAAGAAAAAGCAAGTACTGACACTGAGCTATTCATTCAAGAAGTGACTCCAACTGAAGTCATTCAAAATCAAGAGGGCAGTGAGAAAGCAAGTGATGAAGTTAGTACTGCTGGAGCAAAGAAAGATACTGCTAATGAAGAAGTTCCAATAGTTAGTACTGCTGAGGTGGATATTAGTACTGCTGGAGGAACTGTTACCTATGTAAGAAGAAGTGCAGAGAAAAGATCAAGACAAGATAAGGGTAAAGCCATAATGTTTGAAGAAGAGCCCAAGAAGAAATCAAAGAAGGAACTTGAACAAGAAAGATTAAGTTATGCTAAAGCAATCAAACTTGAAAAGCAAATAAATAAGGAACAAAGAGCTCAAATTGCTAGAGATGAAGAAATTGCTAGGCAGTGGGATGAAGAAGAAAGGAAAAGAGCTATGGATGAAGCTAAGACTACAAAGAAGATTGACTGGAATGATCCTTCAGTCATTAGATATCATTCTCTAAAAATGAAGCCAAAGACAATTGCCCAAGCTAGAAGAAATATGATCAAATATTTGAAGAACCAAGGGAACTTCAAGATCAGTGACTTCAAGGGAATGTCTTACAATGACATAAGGCTAATCTTTGAAAAGATTTGGGATTTTAATCAAAATATTGAGCCAATGGATACAGAGCATGGAAGTGGAAAGCAAAAGTCCCCTCAAAAATCTCCTGAGAAGTCTCCTGAAGAAATGAAGTCTGCTAAAAAGATGGAAGAAGATGATGTGGTTAAAGAACCTGGAGCAAAGAGAAAGAAGTCCATTCCTAGAAAAAGCACAAGGAAGAGACAAAGGATGGAGGAAGATGCTGAGAAGGAAGAACTCAAAGGACTTTTAGACATCATACCAAGAGAAGAGGTTCCAATAGAGGTTGAGTCTATATCTACAAAGTTTCCGATTGTGGATTGGAAGACATGTGTTTTGACAGAGACTTTCATGTACTATCAAGTGTTCAGAGGAGATGGAAGTTCAAAGAATTACAAAGTCTTGAGTGAGATGCTTGAAGACTTTGATAGACAGGATGTAGAGGAATTGTACAGGCTTGTCAAGGAAAAATATAGTGCTTCAAGACTTGAAGGGTTTGATTTGATGCTTTGGGGAGATCTATATGTTCTATTTGAGTCTGATGAAGAAGATGAGATCTGGAAGAGTCAGCATGAATACAACTTGATAAGCTGGAGATTATGTGACTTTTGTGGTATACACATTTTGTTGATGGAGAATGGGTTAGCAATTCATATGTTGACAGAGAAGAAATATCCTTTGAGCCAAGAGATGATTTCCAAGATGCTGAAGAAGAAATTAGAAGTTGATCATGAGAGTTCACAGGCAATTGAACTTCTAAGGTTTATAAGATCACAAGTGCAGAAGTGAAAGATGTTTGAAAGAATCATCAGCAGAGGAAGAAGACAAGAAGATGTTATTCAGAAGAAACTTGATGATTTGAAGGACAATCACAAGTTTAGGGGAGGATTGTTAGGAATAAATCTTCAATGGACTTAATACTGCCAACAGTACTAATGGAGTTAGTACTGCCAGTACAAACTTAGTACTGCCAGTATTAGTTACTACTGCTAGACAAAAGAGTTAATACTGCTGATAGTCAAAGCTGCTGAACTGAAGATAAGGATGCATGGAGAGTATTTCGGGATGTTTAGTTTTGAATTATAACTGATCCTAAAAGATAGGCAGATATCTTTGTAAAGGACTCCTTGTATTCTATAAAAGGAGATCCCAAGTGTAGTGTAAATTAGAACTTTTAGAGATACATTTAGAGAAAATTTGTAATAGCTTCAAGGTTTGTAACCCCAGTACTTCAAGAGTACTCGTATTATTTAATAATATTGAAGCAGTGTGTTTTGTGTTCATCGTGTGTTATAGTCATTACTGTTCCATTAATAAACTTCTCTAGAGTATCAAAGTGTAGATTCCGCATACACTTTGGTATACATATAAAGTCTCAATCTTTTTTATTTTGGATTCTTCCAAGGTAACAAACTCTTTACTACATAAAGAATCGATCAAGGCGTGGGATCAACAAGTGGTATCAGAGCCTGTGCTTTGAGAAACTTTGATCTAGGGAAAATGGAGTTAGAAAATTCACATAACAATGCATTGGCAAAGCTTCCCATGCTCAAACTAGGAGAGTATGAGATGTGGGAAATCAGAATCAAGCAGTACTTTCAGAACCAAGATTATGCATTATGGGAGGTAATAGAAAATGGAAACTCGTAGGAACCTATTCCTGTTACAACACCAGAATCTGGTCCATCAACAGTATTGAAGATGACTGTGCCATCTACTACTGAAGAAAAGATTTGCAAGAAGAATGATGTCAAAGCCAGAAGTCTTCTCCTCATGGCACTCCCAAATGAACATCAGCTTACTTTTAACTAGTATGTTGATGCTCAATCTATGTTTGTTGCTATTAAAGATCGCTTTGGAGGAAATGATGAAACAAAGAAGACACAGAAGGCCTTACTGAAGCAACAATATGAAAACTTTAATGCTACAAGCTCAGAATCATTGGACTCTATCTTTAACAGGCTTCAAAAGCTTGTTTGTAGATTAGCAATTCTTGGTGTAGATACTCCTCCAGAAGACCTGAATGTTAAGCTTTTGAGAAGCTTACCTTCTGAATGGGATACACATGTGGTAGTCTGGATGAACAAACCCGATTTTGAAACTATAGGTTTGGATGATTTGTACAACAATTTTAAAATTGTTGAACAAAAGGTTAAGAGAACTGCTGCTGCTAACAATGATGATAAGAACTGGCATTTCTAACCACTTCCATCCAAGCAGTACTAATATCTAATTAATACGATAACACAGGGTTTAGTACTAGGCAACACCATGGATAATACTGCTAGTAAAAAAACTAGTACTAGCTAGTTTTAAGTGATGCCACAGTTATGCCTTTTTTGTCCACCAATCAATCACAAGGGTCTCACTAGTTCATGAAGAACATGAGCAACCAACTTCATGAGTTCGATTTGGAAGAAAATGGATCTAAATGGAATATGGCACAGCTAAGCATGAGGGCGAAGAAAGATACTATCAGTGAACTGGAAGGAAGATCAATCATTGATGGAAGTAGTACTAGCTGGATAGGATAAATCAAAGGTAGAATGTTCAATTGTCATAAAATAGACATTTTGCCAGAGAATGCAGAGTACCAAGAAGTAAAGACAACAAAAATTAGAATTCAGGAAGCTCATCAAAGGCAGTAAGGATTGAAGATGCTTCTGAAAAGGCAGAAGTTTGCTATAGATGGTGCTGATTTGATTGAGATACATGGCAGAGATATAATTCAAGCAAACAAAGGCTCTTAATGTCATTCACAACATTCGAGGATCAAATGATAAAATCTTGTTCAAAATCTTTTTGCAACATTATAAGCTCAAAAGAAAACAGTATGGATGATTTACTTGTCAATTAGATGATACTGGTTTAAAGCATCTAACATATAAAAGAGGTTTTAATCAATTTAGGAACACAAGTAGTTTTAATATAAAGAATCTAAAGTCCTTTTTTCTGAGGAAATTGCTTTGCTTAAAAGAAGTGTAGGTCACAAAGAATATCTAATGGGATTACTTAAGACTGAACTTGAAAAAGTTAAGGAAGAAAAGGAGGGGTTTGAATTTAAGCTTGCAAAGTTTGAAAAATCATCAAAAGACTTAGATGATTGTTAGCAAGTCATAGAACCAACAGAACAAAAAGGGTTTTGGTTATAATGCTGTCCCCTCACCTCATCCCTTGATTATCAATAGACCAACACCTTTAGACTTATCTTATTCAGGTCTTGAAGAATTCAAACAACCTGAGGTAAATGAGTATGGTCTAGGGATTCAAGTTTAAAGCCAACCACTGTTTGTGATAGAGAGTCAGATAATTCTAAGGAGAATACTGATGACTCTTTAAACATAACAATCCAAGACTGTACTAAAACTAGCTCTGTTCTGATCTCCACCTTAAGAAACAAAAGATTGGAAAGAAAAGTTTTTCCATCCTGCTAATCATATTAGGGTAGAAGAACCTAAAAAAGCTAGAGAGAATAATTGCTGCTGAATTCCAATTTGAAGATTGGTGTCAGATGATAGGAAAAAGTTGATCCATCCCCTAAGGTAGAAAAGAAAACTGCTATAACCTACTGCTAACTAAAAAGAGCAGTTAAATACTGAAAAACCCAATTAAAGATCAAGTAGGTATGTAAGGAATGTATCAGGTCACAGACCTAAAGGGAACAAAAAGGTAACTGAAGGTCAAAAATCCCAATCACTAGGATGTAACTTTGTTTTTTAACAACAAGGGCATGTTTTAAGTGTTATTTGATGATTTGTGTTGTATTGATAATGAAAAATATAAAAAATAATAACCCCAAATGTACTCGTGAGACTTCAAAAAAACACAGTTAAACACAAAAACCCTCAAACCACTCTTACCAGAATTCAAAAAGTAAAAATAAACACAAACATACAAAAAAAAACACTTAAAATATTTGAATAGCTTATATTGGATTAGACTTCATAAAATAAGATATGTTTCTGCTTGATAGTTTGATCACATTCAATTACAGTTGTCCTAATGCTTACAAACATATGGTTCCAAGGTAGTCTTAATGAAGACTGGCCTAAAAACTGTTAATAATTGCAAAGCCTCTTAATACTGTTAGGGTCTTTTAACACTGCCAGATTCTTATAGTACTACTAGGTCGTACTACTATTAAGGCCTTCTTAAACTGTTCCCCTAAAATCAACATTCCTTACGCTATACCCAAAGACACATTTTCAAAATCAAGCACAATCAACTGTTCAAAGGCCCTTTTACAAGAGTACAACATTAACAAAAAGGTCTAAAAATCAAAATATTAATACTGGTAGACAAACTGTTAATACTGTTAGGCCAAATGTTAATACTGTCAGGGCAAGGGGATTTAATGCTGTTAAGCCCTCAGCATGTTGGGTTTGGAGACCTATAAAACCCAATGGTGCATCACTAGTTTTTTTAACAAATAAATTACATTGATGCCACGAGGCAGACCAATCAGTAATGGCTTGGTCCACCAAAGATAACTAACTTCATAAGTTTTGTGTGCAGAGCAATTCACAGCTAAATGATAAAGGTTTTGTGGATAGTGGATGCTCAAGGCACATGTCTGGAAACATAGCCCATCTTTCAGATTTCAAAGACTTTAATGGAGGTTATGTTACTTTTGGTGGAGGAGCAAATGGAGGGAGAATTACTGGAAAAGGTACTATCAAAACTGATAAACTTGATTTTGAGGATGTATACTTTGTCAAAGAGTTGAAGTTCAACCTTTAAGTGCGCATAACATTGTACAAGAAAGAACTATGAATCTTTTTTACTAGACTGAATGTCTTGTTCTATCTCCTGATTTTAAGTTGCCTGATGAAAATCAGATACTTCTTAAAATTCCTAGACAGAATAACATGTACAGTTTTGATATGAAAAACATAGTTCCTAAAGATGGTTTAACTTGTCTAGTTGCAAAGGCTACATCTGAGGAATCAATGTTATGGCATAGGAGGCTTGGTCATGTCAACTTTAAGAATATTAATAAACTTGTCAAAGAATTTTAAGAGATTTGCCTATAAAAAGATTTTGAGAATGACCAACTTGTGTTGCCTTCTTAAAGGGCAAAGCAACACAAAGCGCTCTTGATGTAAGACCAAGGGTAGTCCCATTAAAATCCATTGTTTTTGCTGCATATGTACTTTTTGTGTCAACTTTTGTTATGTATTTAATGCATAAAAAATACTGCTTGGTAGTCTTACTAATTATTATAGTAGATTTTCTTATGGGTTTTTCTTTTTAAGAACGAAAGATGAAACCAGTGAGAATCCTTAAAAAACCTTTTACAAAGAGATAGAAACTCTAGTGGATAAGAAAGTTAAATAATCAGCAAGTGATAAATAGGACATGAATTTAAAAACCAAAGTGATGTATGATTTATTTAGAGAAAAAGGTATCCAAAGAGAATTTTTTAGTGGTAGCCAGGACACCTCAGCAAAATGGTGTACTAAAAGAAAGAATAGGGGACCCCAACCCACCAACACCCAGCTCTTCACGGCCCCCCCCCACCCATCCCCCTAGACCCTAGCGCCCCACAGCACCCCATAGGGAGGGAACTTTCTCTCTCCACCCCCACCTAACAGCGTCCTTTGCGCTTAGTCGCTAGACACCCCCACGCCGACCACCTAATCTCTGAGGCTGCAAGAACAATGTAGCATGACTCTAATCACCTACAACATTTTGGCAGAAGCTTTTTCTACAGCTTGCTATGTTACAAGAATAGGGTTCTTAATAGTCAAGCCTCATAACAAGACTCCTTAATGAACTCTTTAGGGGTATTAAACCAGCTATAGGCTTCATGAAACCATTTGGTTCATGTTACTATTCTTAATACCTTAGATACGCTGGGCTAGTTGATGGCAAAAGCGATGAAGGTTTCTTTGTTGATATTCCTTAAGTAGCAAACTTTTTAGGGTATACAACTATTAGAACCAGAAAAGTACATGAAAACTTACATTCTGGTTCTTAGAGAATAAACCAATTGTTAGAAGAATGGTCACAAGTGGCTGTTTGATCTTGATTTCTAAAACCCAATCAATGATTATGTTACCAGTGGTTGCAGGGACTTGTTCTAAGATGATTCTCCTGCAGTATCAAGGAGGTTCAGAGTCCAGCACAACACTCCTCTCAACAAGATCATGATTGTAATTGTCATGCCAATATTGGAAGGATGCTTCATACTTTATATGCTCACTCCAAATCTGTGCTATGCTCAAGTTCAAGATCAACATTGGGTCTCATGATGATTGCCATCTTCAAATAATAGTACTCGCTTAGACCAACAAGTTAAAATACTATGTGCCAGTCCATAAGTTAATACTGGTAGTAGACAAGTTAGTACTGCTGTCCCCTGAATTAAGACTAATACAAGCTATTCCTTAAGACTAATGGGATCAATCCTACACTAAAACACACAAGTGGAGGACCAAGAAAATTAAATTGGGAACCTTTCAACACTATCTTATGCAGTTTTCTTCTTCCTCAAACAAGAATTCACAAAGATCATCCAAAAAGATCATGTGATTGGTGATGTCAATCTTTTAGTTCAAACAAGAAGATGACAACTTCTTACATGAACTAGGATTTCTTGGTGCATATATGAAGGAAAGACTCACCAGACCTTCATACATGTTCTTTTTGCTTGTTTTCCTAGCTCAAGAAAACCAAAAAGATTATTCTAAAGCTCTTAGTGATCCTCATGGTATAAGCAATCCGGAGGAGATTCCTACAGTTCAAACAACAAAATGTATGGTTCTTGTAGAACTTGCCTAAAGAGGTCATTAGGGCTATTGGTACAAAGTGGGTCTACAGAAACAAGAAAGATGAAAGGGGAATTATTGTCAGGAACAAAGCAAGGCTTGTTGCTCAGGGACATACTCAAGAAGAGGGCATAGACTATGATGAAGTCTTTGCTCCTGTGGCTAGAATAAAGGCAATCAGAATATTCCTGGGCTTAAATTTTATCTCTATGGGTAGTTCACAAAAAAAGTCTTCCAAATGATGTCTAAATTGCTTTTCTGTATGGACAAATTGGAAGAGAGGTAATATGTCCTGTCAACCTCCAGGCTTTGAAGATCCTGACCATCCTGATACGGTCTAGTAAAGATTGAAAGCATTAGATTGGACTTCATCAAGCACCTAGAGCTAGGTAAATGACCACATTGCCACTGTATCTCTGAGTAATAGGATTTCAAAGAGGACAGATTGATTTAATTTGCTTTCATCAAAAGTCAAAAAGGCATATATTGAATGTTACCAATATCTATGTAGATGACATTATTTTTGGATCTACCAAGAAGGAGCTTTGTGATGAGTTTGAGAAGCTTATGAAGGATAAGTTTCAGATGAGTTCTATGGGAGAACTCATCTTCTTTTTAGGATTACAGGTCCAACAGAAGAAGAATGGCATTTTTATAAGTCAAGATAAATATGTCCATGAAATTTTGAGAAAGTTCAACTACTCAGATGTGAAATCTGCCTCCACTCCTACTGATTTGGAAAAGCCCTTGGTTAAAGATGCAGATGCTGATGATGTTGATGAACATCTCTATAGATCTATGATTGGATCTTTGATGTACCTTACAGCATCTAGACCAGATATCACGTTTGCAGTATGTGCATGTGCAAGGTTTCAGGTTTCCCTAAAAACTTCCCATCTCTTAGCTGTCAAAAGAATCTTTAGATACCTTAAAGGCAAACCATCTCTAGGTCTTTGGTATTCTAAGGATTCTCCATTGGAGTTAATTGCTTATACTGATAGTGATTATGCTGGAGCTACACTTGATAGGAAGTCAACCACTGGAGGTGTGGTCATTTTTTAGAAAAAGTTTGATATCTTGGCAGTGCAAAAAATCAAACTGTAGTTTGCCACTATCTACAACTGAACTGAATATGGGCTGCCGTCAAATGCTGTGACAGAGTTCTCTGAATCCAAAACCATTGCTGGATATGGTACAAATTTTAATGGAAACATGTTATTTACATTGACAATACCGAGTACCTAATCTGTATCATAGAAAATCCTTACAACATTCTAGAAACAAAACATATAGAGATTAGCATACACTTTATAGAAGTATTGGTAATTCTACAAAAGTTTATTCAAATGGCTAAAATTGACACTCAACTTAATGTGGCAGATCTTCTTACAAAGGGTTTTGATACTGGTAGATTTCAGTACTTGGTTTCAAGTATTGGAATGCTCAATCCTTAAGGCCCAAATCTCTTGTTTGTTTTGTAAAGTTTGTTAAATGTTAGTACTGTTAGTTATTTGTCACTTAATACTGCTAGTTCTAATTAGTACTGCTAGTTATATTTAAAACTGTTTGCTAAAACTGTTACTTATAATTAGTACTGCTGGTTATTTCTATGTATCTTTGTTAATCCAGTTAATACTGTTAAACTAGAAAAATGTTTGGATTATGTTTTTCTTGGTTTTAAGCTAACTTTTTCAGGATAAACAATGAAGTGTGCACTTGGTTACTCCATAATGTATTATTTGCGAGGAGGAAAACTGTTAGTTGTTCTTGAAGTGTTGGTTGTTAAACCACACAACAAATGGTCATCAGTTCACCATGTCTAATAGACATCAAGAATTGGCTAGTCCAGAGCAAACGGCTACTGGTAAAGACTTCTCAAATCCGTTGATAGTTGATAGTTTACTCAAAACTATATGGTCCTAAATGCACCATGTTTTTACAATAAAGCATTGGCTAGTCCAGAGCAAACAGCTCCTGGTAAAGACTTATCAAATCCGTTTATAGTTAGTAGTTTACTCAAAACTATATGGTTATCATTGCACCATGTTTTTCAAATAAAGCAATGGCTAGTCCAAAGCAAACGGCTATTGGTAAAGACTACTCAAATCCGTTTATGGCTGGTAGTTTGCCAAAAACTACACTTTTTGTGATTGTGTGAGCTAAAAGAAAAGAGAGAATTGGTGAGCTCAAAAAAAAAAACAGAAAGAGAGTTGTGTGAAAAATAGACAGAGTGTAAAGAGAGCCAAAAGAATTGAGAGATGCATTGTGAGCCTAAAAACAGAAAGAGAGATTGTGTGAATCCATTTTTGTATGATACGTAGGTTTGAAGTTTGTACTGCTTATGGGTGGAGAAGTTAATACTGCTAGGTATATTTTAGTACTGCTAGTCCAAAGGTATTACTGCTGGATGACCGTTAGTACTGTTTGGCCCTAACAAATTTTTCATTAATTAATAGAGCCGTTGAGATATTTCCGCCAAATACCTATGGAATAGGGGTTTGACCAGTTGGACTTTCGTGAACCTACTATAAATTCGTATGCTATATTCACGATAATTTCAAATTTCTTTATATTGGTCAAATCATATCTCTCTGTTTTCTCTATCTAATTGCAATACTTCTCCATCCTCATAACTTACATATACGATCATATCCCACTACTCATAATTTCATTCATGGCAAACTTAGAATTTTGTGACAAGCACAACATGGTAGCATTTTTGGATAAATCTACGGGGAGTGCAGGGTTTCATCAAATCATCGATTTCTTAAATCGAAGTCACATCTGCTATGCACTCACCAAGAAGCCAGAGGTTTGTGTTTCATTTATCAAACAATTTTGGAGGTCTGCTGAGGCTTCTACTGATGATCATGGAGAAGTCAAGATTAATGCTACTATTGATGATCACTCACTGTCTATCACCG
The DNA here is from genome assembly GCA_026074375.1 of Tanacetum coccineum. Lineage (NCBI taxonomy): Eukaryota > Viridiplantae > Streptophyta > Magnoliopsida > Asterales > Asteraceae > Tanacetum > Tanacetum coccineum. The sequence continues at coordinate 38,401 of BQNB010013869.1, forward strand.
AAGGATCTTTAAGACGACATCTCAAGTTAGCTGAACAAATGTATTACTTCCTTCCAAACTCAAATCTTTGAGCATTGGCCTTATAGGATATCAAAACTGACTCAATAAGTTAACCTTTTAAAAGGGTGTCTTTTCACCTCAATGGAGGTTTCTTATTCATAATACTCCCAATTAGCTTAAGCCAAAGAAGACTTACTGGGAGCATTTAGAGTAATATTGCACTGGCTGATATATGCTTTTAGCCCCCCAATAGGAAGTTAATTTTTCTAGATATTTTTGACACATGGTGTCTAATATCTCTAGTCCCCAATAAGTTTTTTGATGTACAATAGGTTCATACGGATATGCCTAGATATGCAGAGACCATCCATGTTTTCAACAACATAACTAGAACCTATCAGGTTCCTCTACTTACCATGACGGGGTTTAGCATATGAAAGCCTACCAAGGGATTTTTCAGCCAGAGGTTTGTTCCTATTCCCCACTATTATAAGCTGTTCCTGCACCCTCCACTTCACCTTCCAGAATCACATCTTCTCCTACACCTTCACCTTCACCTGAACCTACTCCTGCTCATACACCATCCCCTACACAACCATCCCCTACACAACCATCCCCTACACAACCATCACCTACACAACCATCACCACCACATCCATCACCTGATGCAAAACCTAGAAACCGACACCCCATACTCACCTCTCCCATGCTTGTACCAACCAATCACAAACAAAAATTGGAAGTGATGAGGGTAGCTTGCAACTTCAGGAATTGATGAATTTGGTCACAACACTTTCTGACAGGATTGGTGCTTTGGAGGATGACTTGATGAAAACAAAGAAAACCTACAGTTCTGCTTATACTAAGCTTATTCTTAGGGTCAAGAACTAGAGTCTCAGATAAGATGGGAAAGCAAGGGGGAGGATACAAGCTAGGGTTGTTCCTTTCAAATGATGAAGTCTTTGAAGAATGATTCTTTCCAAACAGGGAGGAAGTTATCTAGTGCAAAGTTCAACAAAAGCAAGTAACTGACACTGATCCTCTTTATTCAAGAATGACTCCAACTAAAGTCATTCAAAGAACAAGAGGGCATGAAAAGCAATGATGAATTAGTACTACTTGCTGGTGCAAAGAAAGGTACTACTAGCTGAAAAAGTTCCAATCGTTAGTTTACCTCTTAGGTGGATATTAGTACGCGGAGGAACGTTACCTATGTAATAAGGAAGTGCAGAGAAAGATCAAGACAAGATAATGGTAAAGCCATAAATGGGTTAGAAGAAAGAGCCCAAGAAGAAATCAAATGAAAACTTGAACAAGAAAGGTAAGTTATGTAAACAATCAAACTTGAAACAAATGAATGAGGAACAAAGAGCTCAAATTGCTAGAGATGAAGAGATTGCTAGACAGTAGGATGGAGAAGAAAGGAAAAGAGCTATAGATGAAGCTAAGACTACTAAGAAGATTGATTGGAATGATTCCTCAGTCATCATTTTCATACTCGAAAAATAAGCCAACGGCAGTTTCCACAAGCAAGGAAAAATATGATCAAATACTTGAAGAATCAGGGGAATTACAAGATCAGTGACTTCAAGGGTATGTCTTACAATGACATTAGGCCAATATTTGAAAAGGTGTGGGATTTTAATCAAAACATTGAGCCTATGGAGCATGAAACTGAAACAATGAAGTCTCTTGAAAAGTCTCCTGAAAAGATGAAGTCTGGTGAAAAGATGGAAGAAGATGATGTGGTTAAAGAACCTGGAGCAAAGAGAAAGAAGTCCATTCCTAGAAAAAGCACAAGGAAGAGACAAAGGATGGAGGAAGATGCTGAGAAGGAAGATCTCAAAGGATTTTTAGACATCATACCAAGAGAAGAAGTGCCTATAGAGGTTGAATCTATATCTACAAAGTTTCCAATTGTGGATTGGAAGACATGTGTTTTGACAGAGACTTTCATGTACTATCAAGTATTCAGAGGAGATGGAAGTTCAAGGAACTACAAAGTCTTGAGTGAGATGCTTGAAGACTTTGATAGACAGGATGTAGAGGAATTGTACAGGCTTGTCAAGGAAAAATATAGTGCTTCAAGACTTGAAGGGTTTGATTTGATGCTTTGGGGAGATCTATATGTTCTATTTGAGTCTGATGAAGAAGATGAGATCTGGAAGAGTCAGCATGAATACAATTTGATAAGCTGGAGATTATGTGACTTTTGTGGTATTCACATTTTGTTGATGGAGAATGGGTTAGCAATTCATATGTTGACAGAGAAGAAATATCCTTTGAGCCAAGAGATGATTTCCAAGATGCTGAAGAAGAAATTAGAAGTTGATCATGAGAGTTCACAGGCAATTGAACTTCTAAGTTTCTAAAAGATCACAAGTGCAGAATAAAGAGTTTGAAGAATCATCAGTAAAGAAGAAGACAAGAAGATTTTTAGTTCAAAAGAAACTTTGATGGTTTGAAGGACAATCACAAGTTTAGGGGAGGATTGTTAGGAATAAATCTTCATTGGACTTAATACTGCCAACAGTACTAATGGAGTTAGTACTGCCAGTACAAACTTAGTACTGCCAGTATTAGTTACTACTGCTAGACAAAAGAGTTAATACTGCTGATAGTCAAAGCTGCTGAACTGAAGATAAGGATGCATGGAGATTATTTTAGAATGTGAGTTTTAGAATTGTAACTGATCCTAAAAGATAGGCAGATATCTTTGTAAAGGACTCCTTGTGTTCTATAAAAGGAGATCCTAAGTTTAGTATAGATATATATTTTTAGATACTTTTCGCGGTGGAATAGGTGATTTTCAGTATAATATGCATGCATGACCTTCATATAGGGGTCATCATGAAAAAGTGAAAGAGTTGGTAAAGCTATTGGAACTAAACCAAATGAGTTATTTGAAGAGCTAGAATAAGTTTTTCCCAGTGAAGCTGGGACATAGTCCGGTGAAGCCGGGATATAGTCCGGAAAGTTAGAGGAAAAAGCATCCTCAATATCGAAAGTAGAATGGTTGGGAGAAGACATCACTCTGTTAACAACCCAGCGGTGAATAACATAAGTTATTTATATAATAGTTTAATAGTTATGTACTTTACATACTATTCAGGAGATGTAGTGGCACGGAGGACTTTATTGGATAGAAAAAGAAAAGTAGTTATAGTTAAGGTTTTAACCTTGTTCTTTATAACCGTGGCTCTTGATACCAATCTATAACACCCCCATTTTGACAAATATAGCAGCGGAAGCTAATATGGGGTATTACTTCATAGTACAACAGTCATAATCATAGAAAATGAATCGTAAAGAGACGTTTTTGGAAAATTTAGTTATCATTCATTTATTCATCAGAGTTTTACAAAAAGAGAGAGGTCCCAAAATCTAGAAACATAAAGTTTGAATGATAACAGTTTGGCCATCTTCAAGTCTGTGCCACTCCGTGCCATGTGATGCTCAATTACATGAGATAAACATGCTAAAAAGATCAATACAATGGTTGAGTGAAATTCATAGGTTTATGATAAATAGTTTGAATACAAGTTCAATAGTGGGTTACGTTGTTATACACCCATAAGTGTAATAGTTGCAATGAGTACAATTATTATAGAAAACAATATTATTGCCCTAAGCTCATGACGCCAAGACCTTGAGATAATCAATAATCATAAGAAGTTGCCCCAACGGGTGCCTATGCCAAACACCCGCATAGTGATTCAAATGAAGTGCGTTACCAGAAAGTATAGGTGCACCAACAGGGGAGTTCACTCCCAAATAGATCTATTCACACCATTCACTCTTACTCCAAAAAGTAATTAACGGTTCATGATAGTGGGGTCTTAATGGCAAAAGTAAGGACTTAGGTAATAATATATCAGGATAGCATACAGTTGAAAAAAAAACACTTGCATTCATGGTTTATAGCATGTATCCCCCTCGCGGGTTTATGAAAACATTAGAAGATTTAAAATACGAGGCTATGAACTCACCTTAACAAGGGAAATCTGATTGATGGCAAAAGTATATCAAGTGAAAGTAACGGCCTCGTCACGCAACCTGGGGTAATATGTCAAGTATTAGTGTGATTGTTTATGTTTCAAAACTTTTTAACTTATTACTTTGATTTATTAATTTATGGAAATATTGTATCACTGTTTGGGCTATCATCATCCAGAGGCCATATAGTATCGTTTGAGGAGTCAGGGCACTTTAAATCGTAAACCCATCAAACTCGTCAAAACAAATACCCAAATGGAACCCCTCACATAAAATTCCCTAGTAATGTGATACGATAAGATTTTAAGTTTCTTCAAAAGCTAGTCGATGATAAGTTACGTTAAATATATAACGTAATTATTTTATAATGCGTCGATCGTTGATTAATAACGATAAATGTGTCGGTTTTTAATAAAATTGAGTTTTATAATATTAATATATATTTTTATAATTTATATAAAAATATTTTTAAGTTTGCAAAAATGGTAATATATACCCTTGATTTATAAACTTTTACAAGTTTAGTCCTTTATATAATAAGCATATATATATTAAACCTTTAACTTTGAAACTTGGCAAGATAGGTCCTTATAGTTATAACTTTAGGAAAATGACATTTTCAGCCCCTCTAGTTATAAATTTTAGAAAGTTACGATATATACCCCTATGCATGAAAACATTTGCAAATCAAGTCCAAAAAGCCATGCAAGCTTATTTTAGGGTTCCAAATGATATTTGCAGGTTATAGCTTATTAGAATAAGCTAAAATAAGATGTTCTATCATAACAAAAGTTTAGAAAAAGGATTCGTTAGCTAGAAAATCAAAACGGGTCATTTTTAGGGTTTTAACTAAAAACGCATGGGTTTGAGGATTCAAGGCTTTAACAAGAGTTCATATAGGATCTAACAAGACTAATAAAAGTTATAAAACAGATCATGAGCTTATTGAACAATATTTTGAGCTTACTTGAGCTAAAATGGGTCAAAAATGAAAGAAAAGGGGTGTCGGGTTGGTTTTGGTTTTGGCTTAGGGTTTAGGGTTTTAATTCGAGTTAGTCTCTTGAATTCTTAGAGCTCTATTATTGATTTAGGGACTCCCCCCCCCCCCCCCCCCCCCCCCCCCCCCCCCCCCCCCCCCTCACCTACCCTTCCTTTCCCCCCCCCCGCCAAAGAAAATACTGGGATAGAATTCCATTTGTGTTTGTGATGAAGATTTTAAGGTGTGTTGAATAAGGGTTGTTGATTCAGCTTAAAGGAGTTCGAAAACCCTTGGTGCCCATGTTTTCTTAGTGGATAAGGGTTGTGGCTTTAGGGTAATGACTAATGAAGTCTATAGGGTGAGTATTATGAGCTAGAAATGTAGCTATGCAAGGTGTTGGAGGTTTTAGGGGGGTTAGGCTACAAGAAGGTGATTAGGAGTGACCAAGATCTAAACTTGGTGGCCAAGGGTGGTGATGGAGGTGCTTGGTTGCTTGCTTGGTGACATGGTGGTGAGGTCATAGAGGTGCTAGGATGCTAGGTTGGTTTAAAATGCGTCAAAAATAAAATAAAAGGGGTGTCGGGTTTGGTTTGGTTTCGGCTTAGGATTTAGGGTTTTAATTCGAGTTAGGGTTAGGGTTTAAGATAGTTTAATGTTAGGATTAGGGTTTAGGATTAAGGTTTAGGGTTTAGGATTTAGTTTTAAGGTTTAGGATTTAGTTTTAGGTTTAAAGTGAAATTAGGGTTTTAGGGTTTTGTTTAGGGTTTAGGGTTTTAGATTAGGGTTTTAAGATGACTTAGGGTTTTAGGTTTAGGGTTAGATGTATGCATTAAGTGCTAGACCTTGTGTTAAAGTGGAAGAAGAAATCTAAAGTGATTTAAAAGGTAAAATAACCTAGTTTGGTTTTCTTGCATTATTGACTTGTACATTAGGCTTTAGAAAGTTGTAACTTGATTTAGGAGGGAAAAGATATTCAAATGTTGTGCATTGTACACTTGTACACATGCTTGAAGGTTTGTACATTCATTTTATATGTATATATTACATATAATTAGGGTTTTGATATAAACGTTTAATGTTTAAAGTCTATTTTGAAATAACGTTGTAAATGGTACGTTAAATAGATAATGTACTTGGTAAAATGATATTAAGATATAGACATGACACATTAGGATGTTTACATGATATAAACATAGATATAGATGGCATTGGTAGAGATTGCATAAGCTCGTTTACTTTAGAGATGCAAGTTACGTTGCATAATGAGATAAATCAAAAATTTCCCTGTAAAAAGGTGGTATATATAAAATAGATGGATATTAAAGTGCATCTAATTTAATAGATGGATAATTACATTGATGAAAATTACGGGTTGTTATAGTCACCCTCATTTAAAAGAAATCTCGTCCCGAGATTTAGTTGGATGCCGGTTTATTTGCTCATAGTGATGTTTGAAAAACAGATGTGGGATACTTGGCACGAATTTGATCTTTACGTTCCTATGTAAATTATGGTCCTCTTTTAGAGTTCTATCTTACTTTGACTATAGGAATACGACTTTGTTTTAGTTGCTTGACTTCTCGATCCATGATCTCCACTGGTTCTTCCACAAAGTTAAGTTTGTCATCAAGTCGAAGCTCTTTCATTAGAATGACAAGGGATTCGTCAGATAAGCACTTCTTTTAGTTAGAAAACGTGGAAAAGTAATGCAGGACATTACTGAGCTCTTCAGGTATGTCAAGTTTTATAAGCACTTAGGCCTAATCCGTTCAAGGATTTTGAAAGGTCCAATGTACCAGGGATTAAGCTTTCCTCATTTTCGAAATCGGCTGACACATACCAGGTGACCACTTTTAAATAACCTGATCTCCACTTGAAATTTCTAAGGCTTTCGCCGTACATTTGGCGTAACTTCTTTCCCGATCTCTTGAAGCTTGCAGCGTTGGTCGAATTTGTACTATCATTTTCGTGGTTTCATGGTATTTATTTTGTCTTGTAAGTAACATCTCCAAATTCGGCTAGCAAACAGGTGATATGCACTTTCGACCATAAAGTGCCTTCAAATGGTGCTGCCTTGATACTGGCATGTGATAGTTTTGTAAAGAATAAATTCTACCAATGGTTTGTGTTTTTCCCATCCTTTTCCAAAATCTATAACACAGGCTCAAAGCATGTCTTCAAGTGTTTGGATGGTCCTTTCACTTTGTCCATCAGTTTCAGGATGATATGCCGTACTCATATCTAATTAAGTATCTAAAGCACTTTGTAATAATTGCCAGAATCTGGATGTGAAATGACTGTCACGATCCGAGATGATAGATATTGGCACTCCATGCCAGGAGACTATTTCCTTTATGTATAACCTTATAAGGGTTTCCATACTATCTGTCTCTCGGGTAGCGATGAAATGTGCGGATTTGGTAAGGCGATCGACAATGACCCAGATTGTGTCATGTCCGTTTGATGTTTTGGGCAGTTTTGTAATGAAATCCTTTGTTATTGTCTCCCACTTCCACATATGAATCTCTGGCTGTACCAGTAAGCCGGATGACTTCTAACATTCTGCCTTAACTCTAGAACATGTCAAACATTTGCCAACATATTCAGCGATGATTGCCTTCATGTTAGGCCACCAATAGCGTTTCTTTAGATACTCATACATCTTGTCAGAACCTGGGTGAATGGAATACTTTGATTTATAGGACTCATGCATGATTAAGTCTCTCAGATTACCAAAAAGTGGTAACCAGCTTCGGTTTTTAATACAACGATTTCCATCAGGACGTATTTCAAATGCTTTTCATTCCATTCTGTAGTTCTCACCTTTGTTGTTTTCTTATTTGAGTGCTTGTGTTTGACTTGCAGTTTGTGATGGTAATTTTGGATAAATGGTCATAACTAATGATCTAACTCGGAGTGGTTTGATTCGTTCCTTCCGGCTTAAGGCATCTGCTACGACATTTGCCTTTCCAAGATGGTAGCGAATTTCACAATCGTAATCTGCAAGCAATTCTAGCCAATGGCGTTGTCTCATGTTCAACTCTTTCTGATCAAGGATATACTAAATACTTTTATGATCAGTTGGACCAGTACATTTTGTTGCCATAAGATAGTGTATCAATTTTTAAGATGCGGAAATACACTAATGCTCCTAATTCGAGATCATGAGTATGGGTGATAGTTTTCTTCAATTAGGCTTAAGTTGTCGGATGCTTATGCAAATAAACCTTCTCTTTTGCATTAACCCGCTCCTAGACCTTGATGGATGCATCGTTAGTAACAACAAACTATTATCATTTCCTTCTGGTAATGCTATGATTGGCAGCATTCACATAGTCTTTGTACATTTTTCATTTTCATGTCATTGTACGAACTTATTAATGATCACAATTTAAGTTTAGTCGTACGGTTTCTTTTAATTTTGACTTTTAAGCTAAAATCGCGTAGACTAGAAATATTATTTATCGCAAACTCACGGTCACCAATATAAAATCAAGTTTGCGATCAAGCAAGTGTCAAGTAATTATTAGGAAGATAATTATTGAATTTGCTCTTTTTATTTTTATGGTACGTAAATGGCTTCGTTTTCGCATAATAATACACTTAGACAACCACGGAAATACTAGACTTACCTAAGACTCAAACCACATACCACTTTTATTTCCTAAACAAAAAATTTAATCAAATCTTGTGTTAATACCCAAAGTTAGCCGAGTATGGGTAGGAAAACCCATAAGAAAAATCGTCCTTGGTGTTTACTAGCTAAATAAATCTCCTAATGATCCTCACAAGTACTTGTACATTCTAATTCTCATTAATACTTGTCCTAATGGTCTTCTACTAGTCTTTTACGCATTGGTTAAGAACCATTTTTCCTCTTGATTCCTTTTGTGCCGCGGTTAACCAAGAACGAACCACAAATCCTTGAGATTTCCTAAATCTAGCTAGAACTTGTACATTATGCAAGTAATTAATGAGTGTACTTAGGAGTATTTCAAATACCATGGGTAATTAACTAGAAAACCTCTAAACCACCAAGTTTGGGCAATATGGTTTTGGTTAAGGACATGGAAATCTAACTAGTCTCTTAAGTCTATAAATACCATATACATTTGACACTTGAACACTTCTAAAACTCTAAACCATTTTTCACTAAGCTAAAACCTTTCACAATTATCCTACACCTTGGTATCACACGCAACACAAGCCCATACACAAGCCACATTTCCCTCTAAGTGTTTAAGAGATACTAAATACTCGTATAAGAGCCTAAGGAGTTGGGTTTACAAGCTTTGGAGCTTAAAGTATACATGGTTGGGTGTATACGACTTGGGTTTCCTTCACAATCCACGGACTAAGAATCTTAGGACCCTAGTAAGTCACAAACAAGCCTTGTATGCATTTTTCACTTATTACTTTCATATTATGGCCAATTTGTCAGGTTAACTTTGAGTTGTATAAACATATGAGAACAGTGAACATGCATTGTTCGACCATGCATAGTTCACGAACCAATCTTATACATATACTATGCTTGTGTGGTGTTAACATGAAGAAACAGGTCTATATCGTAGCAAGAGCTTATAACGTTTCATTGAAACATACAATATAAGCAAGGTGTTCATGAGTATGTTTGATAAAAACACAATTCGTATACGTAAAAATTTCAATGTAAACGAAACCTTTGGCTTTGGGAACGCGTAAAATAGCTTATTAATCGAATGCATGTAATAAGTCATAGTTAATAAGTGTTAACGAGTGTAAAATGAGATGGTTAAAAACCCTAAGAACGAACTAGTGATCAAGGGATGCTTTAGCGGGTCAACTTAGCGTTGGCAGCTCCTGTGCGAAGAGCCCACGGGCCCAACAACTCATTTCCTTTGAAGTCTTAGCTTAATAATAAGCACCCCAAGCTTATTTAGGGGTCTATAAGGCTTATTTGATTCCCATAGATCTTGTCATGTCGTGAGAAGCCCTAACTAAACCCTTATTAGACTCACTAGCCCATTAACAAGCCCTATTCGAGCGATAAGCTCACAATAAGCTCAAAGTAGCTTATTGATGAACTCTCATAAGCTAGATGGACTTAATGGACCCAAATATAGTTAACGAACCCTAAATGGATCAAACTAAAACCTTTAAAATCCATTCGGACCCTTAATGGGCCCAACAGACCTGGTTAACGAGAGCTTATTGTTATTGGATTAAGCTGGACAAAAACAGATTTAATAAGCTTTAAGGGTAGAAAATAGTAGGAATGCTAAGTGGACTTTTTATTAATTCGGGTTCGAAGTATTAGAGCTCACGAGCCCAATAAGCTCAGAAAAGGCCAACATAAGCTCTCCCGAGCTTATTTCCAACTTAACAGACTTGAATAAGCTTAATGGAGGCATTTGTGCTTTTTAAAACTTAAATGGACCCTTAGAACACTTAATGGACTTTAATGGGCCCAATAAGGCCCATTAAGCCAAAATAAGCTCGTTAAAGCTTATTTATAAGCTAGGGCAGCTTATATGGCTTATTTGGACTTAATTAAACATAATGCCACTTGTTGGGATTTAATCGAGTAAAATGAAATTTTTACAAAGTTGAAGGACTAAAAGTGCCAATTTATAAACTTAAGGGTCAAAACAGTCATTTACTAAATTTAACAAGTCCAGGGACTGTTTCTGTCAATTCTAGAAACTAGGGGGCTGTTTCAAACCTATAAGGACCTAAAGTGTAACTTTGTAAAGTTAAAGGACTAAAAGTGTAATTATTGAAACTTGAGGGTTTAAAATGTAAATATGGTATAATTCCTACCTTATGGGCTGTTTTGTAAATTATAAGGAAATAAGGGTATTTTATAAACGAAGGTGAAACTATTTAAAACACTTAACGATCGGGCGATTTAGAATATATTACGATATTATCGGTTTGTGGAATAAGCTTTAATAAATAAGAATTTTAGTAACAAAATATATACGTTTCCCAAGAGCCATCATGAATTTCAAATACAATAATCATGTGCACCACCACACAAGTGATAACAGTATATATAAACTTATAATTGAATTTAGTTTATACACTGAGTCGTTAGCTATATATGTTGGACTAAGGACCTTGACCGTATTTACTTAGGTATTTGACGGTGTGATTCATTGCTATACTTGGATATATAATATCATTCAGAGGACTACTGTTGAGGTGAGTTCATGGCCCCACGTTTTTACATTTATTTAAATGGTTTACATCTTTGGGGTGAGAACATGCTTTGTTTTACAAACTGGACGCAAGTGTACATTTTATACTTAATTTTTTTTTAATTATGATTTAGTGTTTTGCCTAAGTAGCGAATAAACCTAGTGAGACCACTATCATGGAACTGGTCAAATTATGGTTTGTAAGCGTAGTGTTATAAATAGATCTATTTGGGATTGACATCCCCGTTTGGGTGAGTAGCGCTCACTGTGCCGATTTTCTGGACAACAAACGTATACAGTCGGATTTGGGATGTTTCGGGTTAGAACATCATTCACGGGAAATGTTGGCAATTTATTGCATTCATACATGTCGAGCTTCAGTGTCATGAGCTTAGGTAGACGTAATTACTTTAGGATGTTGCATCTGTTGCTTTAATCATACACTTGGAATCTTGCGGGTCCTACTATTGATTACAACTAAACTATGAATTGGACAAACTTTTTTGTGACGTTTAAAGCATTCTTTCAGGTTCAATAAAGCATGAAGATGTCTGTGATAATTGGGTGGTCGGTTTTGAAGTGTCAATGATAGAGATTTGGGTCATATTACATTGTCATGGGAACTTTTGTTATATGTCGAAATCTTTAACTTTATTGTCGAACAATTTGAAGCCTTGAGCTTATGTAACAAACGTGTATTTTGTTAATCTAATGTATCTTTTCAAACGACACGTTTAGTGGTCTTTAGTAGTCGTTCTCAGAATCTTGTGCTATTGATCCATAAATGTAACGCCCTCGGATATTCAAACATTCCGCTGCGTGCTCAGATTTGAGGGTGTTACAGATTGGTACCAGAGCCAAGGTTATAGAGAACCAGGTCAAAAGTTTTGTCTGGACTATAACCATTTTCAAAACTGTTTTCACAAATGGGATTTGCGAGGGACATACATGCATTACTTGTTTACATCTAGCGCATATATGCTTACATGACATGCATTGCTTTAGCATTAGTAGGGTACTAAGTGCTTACCTAATTGATATACGTGTATATAAATGATATTACGTATATTACTATAAGATCTTTATTATTAAAGCCTTACAGACATATCATACCGATCTTTCCTATAAGTAATACTTATATAAGTTATTTTGCTTTTTGCAGTAATCATGTCTTCTGCGACATCTGCTGTCACCTACACTTCCGTTTACACCGACTCTGAGCCCGGCAGAGCCTTTTGGGGAGCCGATGATGAGGAGGTATCAGAGGGAGGCATTCCACGGGTCATCGTACTAGGATACGACGGACTCCCGATACAGCCAGTAGCCCCACCATCACCGGATTACATACCAGGCCCAGAGGATCCACAGACACCGCCAGTTCCTCTGGACGAGGATGAGCGTGAGCCTATGTTCGTACAGGCACAGGATCCTGACTACGTGCCAGAGCCTATATACCCTGAGTATATACCGTTAGAGGATGAGCATGAGTTTCCGGCTGAGGAGCAGCCATTACCCCCTGTTGATTCACCTACTGCTGAGTCACCCGGACATGTTACTGAGTCGGATCCCGAGGAGGATCCAGAGGAGTACGAGGATGATGAGACAGAGGATGGTCCGGTTGACTATCCTATGGACGGTGGAGATGATGGAGATGATGATGACGGTGATTCATCTAGGGATGACGCCAATGATGAGGATGAGGAGGAGGAGGATGAGGATGACGAGGAGGAGGAGGAGCACTTAGCTCCGGCTGACTCTACTACCGTTATACCTGTTGATGAGCCTGTTTTCCCACCTGAGGGAATAGAGCCTGTTATACCACCACCCTCCACTGACATTACTATTGGGGCTAGGATTACCGTCCGACCCCAGACTTCCATATCCCTTCCACCAGAGGCAGAGGTTGAGAGACTTCTGACCATGACTACTCCATCACCATCACCACCCATCTCACTATCACCACCCTCTGCAGGGGAGTGCCTTGATAGGTGCACGGCCCCACATGCACATTCACCACCTTTACCACCATCATCTGGGTGTCCAACCCAAATCCAAACACTCAGGATAACATCCACTCAGGCTCTTATTGATGCCGTTACTGTCGCATTACCATCACCTTCACTACCACCACTACCACCATATCTATACATACCACCACCTGTTGACCATATGGATGACATCCCCGAGTCTGAGCAGCCTCCCCGCAAGAGGTTGTATTTGTTCACTATAGGCTCCAGATATGAGATCGGAGAGAGTTCTACTGTTAGACCTACCAGAGGTCGAGGGATAGATTATGGATTTGTCAGCACAGTAGATGCTGAAGAGAGGCGACAGGGGATTAGAGATGTTGGGTACGGGATTAGGGATACTTGGGTAGATCCGGCAGAGGCAGTTCCAGAGATAGCACCTATGACCGTTGGAGAGGTCAATACTAGGGTCACAGAGCTTGCTGAGCTCCATGAGCGTGATACACAGGACTTGTATGCTTTACTAGAGGATGCTCAAGATAGTAGGCAAAAAAAATAAGCTCAAAATAAGTTGTTCTACACCACGAACACCTTAAACAAGCACACAACAAACATGAAAGAAAAGACTTTCAGCTGTGCCTTTTTTATGACCAAATAAGACAGAGAAAAAAAAACTAAAAGAAGCTAAAATAAGCTATTCAAAATGAGTAAACAAATCCAAAACCTTAATGTGACAAACTGTGCCATATCTTAGAGAAACAATCGAGTACCAACCAGACATAAATAAACCGACCCAAGAGTGTGTAGCCATGACTCTTGATACCAATTGAAAGAAACAAAGAATCATAGATCCGGTGGTCTTGGTAACTCAAAGATGGAGATAGTCATGTTTAGAGAGAGAAAGTAGAGGGAGAAACTTGTGTGTGTAAAATGTAATAAAAGTAAAATGATACAAAAGCCTCAACCCCTTATGGGAGCCCTAGAGTGGTTATTATATCCACCACAATTACATATTGTTAGGATTTATAGATCTGATGAGACAAAAGAACAAAAGAATGAAACAAGAGGGACTAATTAAGCATTATGGAATTCTACAAAAGATGGAGGATTCTACAAGATATGATAAATTAGGAAACATCTTTAATAGAATTATTAGCATTAATCAACATTAATGCTATTATTAGGAAACATATTTAGTAGCATTAATGGCATTAATCAACATTAATGCTATTAAATCTTCCTAATCAACAATTCGATCAACATTAATAGTATTAAATTCCAAGTTGTTACTTATCTTCAAACATGAGCTCTAAACTTTCTTCACAATTGTAGTCAAAGCCATGTGGCTCTCGATCTAGGATCTACAAGGTTTTAAAGAAACTCTAAAAACCCTAATTTTCAAGAAATCATGTGGTGAAAGTTTTATGGGGTTTTGAAGATTCAGTGCTATAATGATGCTTATAATCATCCTCTCTACCTATTTGGGTATGCAATACGATTGGTAAGCTTTGTTACTATTTATTTGGGTTTCTTTTTGATCCGTTGTGCTCTAACTGATCAAACCCGAGACAATTAGGGTTCGTATATTTTTCGGATTTTATGATGTTGGTGTAGTAACGGCTTGGTATGAATTCATTCAAACTCTTTTAGGGTTTTCTTGATAAGCACTAATGGTATCTATGGTGGTCATGATTTGGAAGAGAAGGATGTTAATGTTATTCTTGATCATTATCGTGTTTAAATCAGACGACATGGAAAACTTGCAAGCAATGATCTTAGATCAGTTGGTATACAACGTTATACTAATGGATTTGTATACAAGTTAATGCTGTTACAGAAGATTAATTGCTGCTTGGATTATAGTTTTTGTGTTTGTTCACATTAGTGCTGTCGATCAGTTATGTGCTAGGGCTCAATAGTACATCTTAATGCTGTCAAGTATGGTTAATGCTGCTAATGTACTTTGTGTGCTAGTATGGAAGAACAGTAGAAGTCATGAGTTAAATACTGTAAGGTTTGAAAGCAGTTACTATGTTATTTATTGTTGGTTACTACTGCTAGCATTTAATAAGCAGTTACTACTGTTGTGGGTAAAAGAGTAGTTACTACTGGTTGGGATTAAAAGTTAATACTGCTTCATGATATTACAATATGTATTGAATTTAAGAGATAATAATGTCTGGGTTTAATAAAATTCATATTGCGTCCTATGTTATACTGTTTGGGTTTAAGGAAGTTAGTACTGCTAAAATCAATTACATACTGCTAGCATTGTATTGTCCGATAAAAGAAGTTAGTACTGCCAGCTTTAACAATATCGGATAATCACACACATAGATTTTTGGTTTTTGGTTTCGTAACTATTTAAAGGCTTTGTATTTTATTGGTTTAAGTGATACGAAGAAGGTTGTTTATACGACTTTTTGAAGTTTGAAGTAGATTTTTCAGATGCGTTTTGTTTTATTATATCTTTTTGGTCTGAGATACCTTGTTTGGTTATATACGGTTTATGAATGAAGACTCCTGATAAACTAGTTTTTACACTGATGTAAGGAGATACATTGTAGTAATCAACAGGTATTTACTATCAATGGCTCAATGATATTTTAGGCATGCAGACTTTATCATGAGATCGAGGTTTACTCATAAACGAAGAAGAAGATTAAATGAGTTTTATATATTATAGTGCAAGACATAAGATTTCCCAAGTTTTGGTTATTTACTTTAGCATCAAATTGTAAATATCTTAGTTTTCTTCTTCAGTAATCATTAAAAAGCCTACAGAATTTAAAATGAATCAAGAGTATGGTTAACATATTGGTTTCAAGGGAAGCTTTAATTTGACAAAAGTGTTTAACATCAGATATGTTCATGCACAAATTCAGGAAATGTCATTACTACTGCTACATCATATTTATACTGTACTTTAAAATTTCTACTGCTTGAATTTATTATTCTTATTATGCATCATGGAGGGTAATATGAGACATTGGAAAGCTTGGATTAGAAGTTTTGATATATGGTTTGTAGTTGTGAAGATCAAAGTTGCATATGTTCCCTATTGAATTATGACAATGAAGGGGAAGAGGTTAAGAGATGAGCGCAATTGTATGACCCTGTGGTGGCATGGGAATGGGTTACATAACTTAAAGGAAGATCTTACGGTTAATGGGGGAAAGCGGTTACAAGAAAAGATTGTTCATATAAGAAATCCATGATTCAACTTCAGGGGAAGTTCGTGCAAAAACATTGTTGATGTGTTTTGTCATCATAAATAAGGGAAAGATTGTTAGGATTTAGTAGATTTGATAGACAAAGAACAAAAGACATGAAACAAGAAGGACTAATTAAGCATTATGGAATTCTACAAAAGATAGAGGATTCTTACAAAGGATATGATATAAGAGAACAAGATCAACATTGAGACTTGCTTAAAAAGATAAAGGGACCAAGTTTATGCTGGATGAAGATAAGTTACATTGGAGATTATAACTATTAATGTGAATTGAATTGTTGCTTTGGAAGATTTAATAGCATTAATGTTAGATTAATGCCCTTAATGCTATTAAAGTGTTTTAGTAATAGCTTAAATGTTGATAATGCTATTAAAATCTATTAAAGATGTTTTCTAATTTTAATTATGTTTCCTTTGTAAAAGTCTAATGTTCTCTCTATATAAAGAGACATAGACGTATTGTTTTAAGTGTGCCAAAAGTGTTTGTATCTCTGTGTGTAACGTTTTTAGTGTGCACTAAAGGTGTACAACGTGTTGTGTGTAGGGTTTACCGTCCCACAAGAGATATATCGCTAGCATGGTGCGTGTAGCCTCAAGAATCATATGATTTCTTTAAGTTTGTTGATGTAACTTCTTACCATTGATCAGGTAAAGATTAGGCTTGTAGTAGTCATGTATATTAGGTGTGATGAATGAAAACTTGTTATTAATAACAATGATTCAACCGTTGATATTCGCCTTTGCTTATTAATTCATCCTGTCATGATTCTAAAACAAAGGAGCTTAAACCAATTTCTCACATAGAATCCTATATTGACTATACTAGTCTTGTGTTGGTGATATGGTAATATAATTATGGTAATCCTAAAATGTAATCAGTGTAAAGTGAATTCTAACAAACGTGACAAATTCTGCGTATCTGCAACTTTAGATCCCGCCATTTGTGTTGGGTTTTGATGCATGGATGATAAAATTGAGTTAGGGGTTTGTGAGTAGAGGTATTTGAAAGAGTGAAATCGATTAAATGATTGATTGAAACCTTAATATATATTTATGAAATTACCCTCAACAGCGTTAACGGGTACCAGCAAAGTAGTAAGTTATGCCTAGAGCATTTAACTTTCACCAGCTAGCAATAAGTTTATGCCTTAGCAGCATTAATTTCTCCGGCAGTAGTAAGTACTTGCCTATCAGCATTAACTTTTTACCAGCGTATTAATGTTTATGCTAACAACATTACTTTTTACCAGCAGTATTAAGTTTGGCCTTAGCAGCTTAACATTGAGTTACCGCATTAACTCAATTTTAGTCCAAACACTTTGTTGTTTTTAAGATATTCAATCTCTTTTATTTTTCAAACTTTACAAAATTTCTATCTCTTTTACTCACCAAATCACTCTGTCTGTTTTTATTCCATACAGCTCTCTTTCTGTTTTTATTCTCACCAACTCTCTCAATTCTTTTACTCACCAAAACTCTCTGTCTATTTTCTCTAATAACCAGCTTTTCCATCATCAATCTAACACTTTTCTTTGCTTTTTCTGCAAATGTAGTCCCAAAAACCAGAAAACAAACCCATAGCATTCATATATTATCACTCGTATACTAATTACACTAACAGGATTAAGTATATACTCACAGTAGAAAGTCAGCAAATTATGTATAACGTAGCTAGCACTAATTATACTTACAGAGGACACTTTTATGACATGAATAACAGTACTAATTCATACAAATTCTACAAAACATAAAAGAGATTAAAGTCTTTAAAGATTTAGCATTAATCTAGCATCAAATATTGAAATCTACTTACATCAAAAGCTTTTTGTAAGCCAATCTACAACATTTTGTAGTATGGCTTTTGATCTTTTGAATCATTTTGTTTCAATGCATCTGTCTTAATAAATGATGTCTTTCATCTCTATATGCTTTGTTTTTAATGAAAACAGGATTTTAATTATGCAAATTAGTACTGTTTATGTCAATAAGTCTTGGTATAGTATGCATAAAATTATACCCATAATCAAGTAGTTGATTCTAAATCTAAAGCACTTGTCCATAGCAACTTGAAGCAGCCACACACTCAGCTTTTGTTGTGGAATTTGCAACTACTTTCTATATCTTACACTGCCATGAAATTAATCTACATCCAAGGAATTGACAACCTCCTATTGTAGACTTTGTCCATAGTATGCTCCAGCATAATACTTCAGTGTATGTACCAAATGAATATGGAGAATCTTTTGGATACCAAAGGCCCAATTTTGGTTGACCTTTTAAGTACCTAAAAATCCTTTTCACAGCATGAAGATGTGAAACCTTTAGATTGACTTGGTATCTAGCACAGGCACACACTGCAAACATGATGTCAGGTCTTGAAGATGTCAGATACATCAATGAACAATCATTAACCTATACTATGAACATCACTTCTTCCCCATCTTCATCCTTGAGCAAGGCTTTTGAGTTTTCCATTAGTGTGCTTGCGTCATGACTTCCTATAAACAAAATTTCTTTTAAAATTTTAGCAACATATTTTTCTGACTAATAAATATGCATCCTTCTTTGCTGCACTTGTAATCTCAAAAAGAAAGTAAGTTCTCCCATAGAACTCATCTGGAATTTCTCATGCATCAACTTCTCAAATGCAATGCATAGCTCTCTCTTTGTTGAACCAAAGATGATAGCATCCACATAAACTTGGACAAACAAAAATATCACCTTTGTACCTTTTGATGAATAAGGTTTTGTTAATTTTCCCTCTTTGAAACCCATTGCCCAACAGATATGTTGACAATGTTTCATACGAAGCTCTAGGAGCTTGATGTAGTCCATACAGTGCTTTTTCGACCTTGTATACTCTATCAGGAAAGTATGGATCTTCAAATCCTGGTGGTTGACATACATAAACCTCTTCTTCAATTTTCCCATAGAGAAAAGCACTTTTTACATCCATTTGATACACCACAAAATCTTTATATAAAGCATAAGCTAAAAATAACTAATTGCTTCAATTCTTGCAACAGGGGCAAAGACTTTATCATAGTCAATCCCTTTCTTTTGTGTGTACCCTTGAGAAACCAATCTTGTTATTTCTTATCACAATTCCCCTTTCCATCCTTTTATTCTAAAACCCATTTAGTGTCCTATAACTTTTTCCAGTTAGTTAATCTACTAAAGTCCAAACTTCTTGTAACTTGAATTGTTGAAGCTCTTCCTGCATAGCCTTATCTAGCTTGGATCTTCAATTGCCTGAATTATCTTTTTGGGTTCTTTTGGTGATATAAAGCACAAACAAAGCAGTTTTGAGGTCTTTATGGTTTGTTCTTTGTTGAATAGTACTAACAAACCCATGTTCTTCCAAATTCTTTGACATCTTTCTTGTTTGTGTAGCTAATTGCAAATCTCCAATCACTTGCTCTAAGAGGCATGATCTTTGTGAATTTTGTAGTTAGAATTAGGACTGACTTGGATTGTTGTTATCAATTGTTCCTGTCAGCCCTCTGCACATCATCTTGTATCATCATTGAGAAGTCCAAATATGCTATAATCTTCCAATAGTAGGCATATTTAGATCAGATGGAAGGTTCCAAGCTTGTTTTTCCATCAACAGCATTAACCTCATTTGTGCCACCAACATTAACATTGTCTTCTCTTGATCATTACATTCACTATCTTTTCTTGGATTTTCATCACCTTCTTTTTATCATCATTTGAAGGTTTGGATTCATATCTGAGAACTCTTAGTGGATTTGTAAAAATGGTGGATCAGCAGTTCCAAATGGTAGCAAATGTAATCTTTTGACTGTTCTGTCTTCTTTTCTAGCTTGACTTGCTTTATCATGCTTTTGTACCGGCAAACCATTAGACTGTATACCTACAACAATTGGCTTTATATTATTGTTTTGCTAGTGCCAATCAATAGCAATATGCAATCTGGTCCATACTACAACATTAGGTGTTTCTCACTCTACAAATTAAATATGCAAGTTTTCTGTCCACTATCCATGTTTTACTATTGATATCTAATAGGCTTTATTATTCAAAAAGAGTATCCACCAAGAAAACCTTCATCAGCCTTACCATCAAATTTGTCTGAGTGAATCTATGTTATTGAGAATGATAACAAGACACCAACTGGGTTCATAAACTTAAAGTTGGTGTCTACCTATGAAAAGTTCTAGGGGTCTTGTTATGAGGCTTAACTACAAAACTTTCTTTTTGCAATGCAAGTAGTATAACTTGCTTCTGCCTAAAAGTTATGTGGCAACCTTAGAATCAGCTAGCCATAGTCTTTGCAAGCTCTCAATTTTGTTTTTCTGCCGTCAGTCAACTCCTTTTTGTTAAGGAGTTCTAGCGGATACTTAATTGTCCTCAATTGCCTTCTTTTTACAAAAAACTGATCATTTCTCTATCTTGAACTCAGTCTTTAATTATCACTCATCTAATTCACCTTAAACTTTTGTGATCTACTAGATCTTCTATCCCCGGTTATAAGGGATTAAGATGCCACTAGTCTATCCTTAGATGTTAGAAGAAAACCATGAAAACTCTGTAATCGTCTATGACACGAGGGCAATACATTTTATTCATAAGGATTTTTACAATGTTGGGGCAAAAAGCCAATAATGCCAACAATGTTAAGGAACTTTGATTGAGTTCTCTGTTTTGGACTTACAGAGGCTTCTGTGGCTGCTTTCCCTTTGACAAGCAACACAGGTTTGATCATTTTCAAAAAGTTTGGAAAGGTTAATCTTACATGTTTCCCATTAAACCAGTTTTCATGGTTTTTAATGTTTTAAGTGACCTAGCCTTCTATGCTAAAGTTTAGATTCATCATATGTGGCTTTTGTAAAGAGGCAAGTTAAACCTCCTTTAGGGAAACTATGTTCTTTAATTCATACTCTATACTTATTGTTCTTTTAGGAACTTAAAAAAAACTTAACTTTCAGCAATCTAACTTAACCAAGTGTGGAGACAAAACAATACATACAGTTTCATTAAAAAGAACATCTATTCCTGTTATCACACATTTGTGGAGACTCTAAGAGATTAAACTTTAAACTTCTCATAAGATACACATTTTTCAAAAATCTAGATTACCAGTTTTAATGGTACATTTTCCTGTGATTTTCCCTCCTTTTGGGGTTCCCTCCAAAAGCAACATATCCTCCATCTATCTCTTCATAGTCTATAAGATAGGAAATGTTCAATGTCATGTGCATGGAGCATCTTCCACTATCAATCACTCCTTGATCCTGTAAATCTATTTGTGGATTGCCCTACACATTAGATAAGAAAATCAGTTTCTTTTGGGAACCCAAGCCTTCCACTGACTTAGTATCTGCCTTGTGCATCAACATAATCAAACTTCTTTAGGGTGATTGATGACACTGTTGTGTTTAGAAACTGGTCTAAGGGACTTTAGTCTTTGGTTTCCAAACCCAACAAGCTGAGGCCCTAACAGCATTAAAATTATTTCCCTTAACAGCATTAACTACTGCTTTTGGCTTAGCAGTATTAACATTTTTACCCCTAACAGTATTAAACCTTTGATTAATATTACTGTTTTTAAATGATGTGCTCTTATTAATGGGCCTCTTAACAGTTGAATGTGCTGTTTTAGAAAGATATGACATTGGTTACTGCAGCATTTCACTGTTGTTTTGAGTGAGAGATCTTAACTGGTTAGCAATTTAACTAATTAAGCCAGACTTCATTAGTACTACTCTTGGAACCATGTTCCTTTTAGCACAAGGGTGAGTCTTTTTAGTAAAGTTTTGATGATTCACCCTTTGAGCATTGTTCCAAACAGGTTTTACCATCCTTTGATTTTGAAACTGTTTTTGATGGTAATAGCAATCAACTTGCAAATGATCAAAGCTTCCACACACATAACAGGCCTTATTAAACATCTTAAAATTACTTCCTAATTTTTAAGACATCATATTGTTCCAATTTCTTTGATTGCCTCTTAGATTGTGAGTGTTTTGCCTATGTTTCTTAACTTGTTTAACAGTTTTCCTAGCAGTTTTCTCTTGTTGCTTAGGTTTGACAAACTCTATCTTAGCAATACTAGGCTTAACTATTTTCCTCTCAGTTTTAGTTTGAGGCAATCTTCTTCCTATTATTGACACTATTCTTCAATAATTAGGGCATCTTCATTCTTCCTAACTACTTTACACTCTTTCTTCATGGGCATAGCTTTACAGTTTCAATACAGGCTTATTAACAAATCATCTAACAAGTTAAAGACAAATTCAGGTGTTGGTGGGCATGAAATTTCTAATAGGGAGGTGGAACTGCATTATAGCTAAACCGTTATTGCAATTATCAACAATCTAGTCTCTATGATTTTGTTTAACTTTTAGATGCATTTTCAAATTTATTACATTTTAAATTGATGCTATCTTTTTCTTTTTAAAACTTTTTCAGCTTCTTCTCTCGCTGATAGCTAAATCTTTACATTCAAATTCAAATTTTAAGACCTTTATATCTTGTGAATAAATAGACTCATTTGCCTTATAAACTTCAAGTTTCTCTTCTACTGACTCTAATCATGTCTTATAAGCTAGAACCATTAACTCAGATTTCTTAAAATCTTTATGTAGTTGATCATATTGAGATTTAAGTAATTTAACAGTTTCCATACAAGATTTTGAACAAGTTGAATCATTGGTTACCTCTAAGTCAGAACTTTATGATGAGTAAGCCATGAGTGCATAGTTAGGCCCTTCCTCTGCCTGATCACTCTAGTTATAACCACCAAGGCCATCACATGACACCAAAGCTGTGGAAGTAGATGTTTCTACAACACACTCCTTCTTTAGCTTTCCTTGGTTTTGTTGTCATGATTTCTTGGAGCTCTGCACTCCCTAGCAAAGTGTCCTCTCTTGTGGCAATTGTAGCACTCTACTTTGGACTTGTCAAAGTCAATATTCTCATTGTTATTGATTGTAAGCCTCCTTCCAGTATTCTTCAAGAATCTTCTAGCCCTCATAGTCAACATGGCCATTTGCCATCTTAAATCCATCTCTTCTAAGTCATCAGGATGGGTTTTTTGCAAGTCCTCATGTGCAAGTTGAGGACTATTTGTTTTACTAGTAAAGAAGGAACAAATAACAACATCACTTAAGTTAACAATATTTGAAGAGTAAGTAGTATTAACTTGAGTGCTAGCAGTAGTAACTCCATGAGCAGCATTAACTTCTTTATTAGAGCTGCTAGTGTTGTTATTTGTAGAGGACATAAAAGCCATGTTCTGTGTGTTTGAACTTGAGCTAGACATCCCTTTGACTTCTGGTTCATACACCTTAAGGTTGTTGTAGAGATCATCCATGCTCATTGTATCTAACTCAGCTTTATTTCTCCATACAACAGCATGTGTGTTCCACTTAGATGATAAGCTCCTTAATAACTTTTGATTTATGTCTTCTTGTGAAAGCTTTTCACCCAAAAGCTCCAACCGACTTACAAGCTTTTAAAGCCTATCAAATGTTTGATCAAGCATCTCTGAGCTTAGAGCAGTAAAGTTTTCATACTGCTGCTTTAGGAGATTTCTTTTAGTCTTCTTTGTAGCTGCATTCCCACTAAATCTCTTTTCTACAGCTTCCATCAATAGCTTAGCATCTTTAATTGAGTTAAACTTTAACTGATGTTCATTAGGAATGCCCATCATTAAAGTACTTATTGCTTTCACCTCTAATCACTTTTGAGCCTTTTCTTCAGCAGTTGTAGGAGGTATTACTTTCTCAACACCTTCCACAACTGTTGTCTTTGGTACAGTGTTTCCATTATCTATGACTTACCATAGTGCTTAGTCTATCATCTTGATGTATTGTTCAATTCTCATCCTCCAGATCTTAAACTCACCAGGTTTAAGCATGGGAACTTTAGATGCAGCCACCATGTGTGCAGAATCTTGATCCATATCTTCTAGCAAAGTTTCTCAAAGCAACAAGCTCTGATACCACTTGTTGTCCCAGTTGTAGGATACCTCTTCAATAGATCGAATTCCTTAAGCTTGTTTAAGGTTTAGTTATATTAGATAAATCTAACACAACTATAGTAGAAACTTTGTTAAGTGTATTAAAGATTATGTGGAATCTAATCTTTAATATTAGAAGAATTCTTAATAAAACAATAACACAAGATCACAATTCAACAAACAATAAAATCTCCAATATTATTAAGAATAATACGAATACTCTCCTAGTATTAGGGTTACAAAACCTTGAAGCTATGAATAACACTTTTATGAATGACTCGTTTTGTGATCTGGTTTTTGGTTTGGTACATAAAACTCTATGCCCTAGGATCTCCTTTTATACACCAAGGAGTCCTAGTCGATTTACAATATATTCCTAAAACTTAGAATATTCTCTATGATCTATTCTATAAATAACAAATATGTATCACGTAAGTTGTTAGCCCTAAAATATGGTGACTAATCTGGAATTACATTTGTCATTTATAGTCGTGTCGGGTTAGTTTAGCTAGTTAAGTCCGGGACTATAAATGCCCCCTCCATATTTCCATGGAGGGGTAGAAGTTCACTTTTGTAAGGTGTAGTGTGTGTGTTTTCTCTCAAGCACACATACAACTTCCCATCTCATATCCTTTCTCTCTAATAAACATGGATCAATTTCTTTTTAGTTACTAATATATACTAACAGTAGTACTATTAACAAGCAGTACTAACTCTATACTAGCAGCACTAACTACTTAGCATATTTTTCATTAAAGTTAATGAACAACACTAACTTTAGCTTAGCAGCAGTAACACAAACCTGAGCAGCAGTAACTCTAAGATCACCAATAAGCCTTTTAATCCCAACAATGGGCTACTAGCTCCATTCTTCATAAGTATTGGTATCACTTGGTGTAATAATGGGCTACTAGCTCCATTTTACAAAGAAGTTTTGGTGCAATTATGAGCTACTAGCTCTAAATTTTTTATATATTTTTTACCATCTTTACATTTTTAGCACATGGGTGGCTTTTGTTGCACCCTCTTTTCTTCATAGTAAATATGCAAATGCTATAGAGTTTAGATCTTTAATTATTGCCCCCTAGCAATATTCGATATTACCATACAGACACCCCCCACTTGAAGATTAACAAATAGGTCGAAAGTGGGATACAGGGGGTGTATTGATAGATCATAACTGATTTGGTCTTCTACGAAAGAGAATAATTCACGTTCCCAATCCACTAGAACCATGTACATAATAGACCAGAAATTCACACAAAAGAATATAAAGACTGCAGGGTAGGCTAAGGTGAATGGTGTAACGAGACATTTAGAGTAGGTCAAAAATATAGATTGGCTCACAGGAGGTCGACAAGTCAGTGTAACAAGTCGATAAACGCACACATATAAGCTATTTGGGTGATTTCCTAAGTGTTGCCTTCTTGAACTATTTATTCCTGCTATACAAGCCAAGTTCTCAAGTCTACAATACTACCGGCACACTTAATATTTTAGTGGATTTTTGAGTAATATGATAGAAATGGAATATTAGGCTAGTTATTTAAAAGATAATGTGCATTTGGCAAAGATTAATTCTAGTTATTTAAGAAAAATTTGTCAAATTTTTTTTAAAATTGGCAATATTTTTTAAAGAAAACTATAAAATCAAAGGCAAAACATACGTCAAGTATTAATTCTACTCCCCCCCCCCACTTGATTTGTATAATGTCCCTATTATACATTAAGGAAATGAAGATAATAAGAAAAGAGTAGAATTAGGACAAGAAACTCCCTGAGCATTGCTTCAAGATTTGAAATTAGGCGGCAATCTATTAGATTATCTTCATTTTCCCGCAAGCTCTTTATCCCCTGTGATCACAGAAACAAACCAAAGCATAAAACCGTTCTACAAGAATTATGAAGTGTACAGGAAATACAAACCTAACTCACTTTCATAGGAATCACGGTTGCATTTAGCATATGCAACAAGCCTTTTAAACCACTTGGTGGCCCAAGTGGACGAGTTTAGTCTCGTGAGGGTTTCCAGAGAACATACCCACAAAGTCCATTTACGTATACAAGGTTTAGACATGTTTAAAACTTAAATTTTTAAGATTTCAGAAGGAGGTTACGGCGTAACCATAGTGGTTACGTCATAATCAAATGGTAAAAAATTTAAGTTTTTAAGGTGTTACAGCGTAACCTTGAAATAGGTTACGTCGTAACTGTAATGGTTACGACATAACTGTAGTGGTTACATCATAACTGCTGCAATTTTAGCAAAGTTACCAAATGAATATGAGTCGAGCCAGACTCGAGAATTGCCTCTTAGTTTCTGGATTCTACAAAACAAAGTAAGAAACATGCAAACCAACTAATACAAAAAGAAATTCAATAAATAAAATACGGGTTGTCTCCCGACAAGCACTTTTGTTTATTAATGAGTGTTTAAGTTAGACTCATGATCATGCTACGTTTTTTCGACAGAGTCCTCTCTATCATCCTTGAGGGTTTTTTCCATTTCCTACATTATCATTTTCCTAAACCTTGATCCATTTTTTCTTCCCAATGATAGGGTTTCATTACTTTTGCCACTAACACATATGAAGCTATATTTGTTGTTAAACTTATATTTTGTTACTTCAAATGTTTCTGTATGCACTATTAGTGGAGTGTAATCTTCATTACCTAATTCTGTTTTCTCTTCATTCTCATACCAGTAATCATACCACCAATCTTTATCCTCACTTCGAGCTCTTTTACATTTTGTCCATATTTCTTCAAGAACTTGCCCTTTTTCTTTAATTTTTATTTCGTATTCATCGGCAAGTTGTTCAATTTCTTTAGGGAATACCCAATTGTATTAATCTAAACATCTTCCAAAAGGGTCTTCATCAGGATCTAATGCCTCAGTAGATTTATCAATCACCCATAATCTAAATAAATCTTTCCTAACTGATTTACTTATATCTAGGTGCCCCTTCTTAAGCTTCACCCATTCTTTAAAAGTATAGTCTCTAGCCCTAGGTTTCTTATCATGAGAATTTTTATTACACCACTCTGAATACCTTTTGCTCCAAACAGAATCCTCAACCTGACAACTACCATATCTTATATGTAAAAAGTTTGGAAATGATACCTCATCTCCTTTCATTTCATTCCTTTTGTAGTTATTAGGGAAGAACCAATATTTTGTTTCACCGAGCTCATTGATTCTATAAATTTCATGTCCCCCATCACATTCGCTCCTGAACGGGTTATAAGATAGCCAAGCTTTAATGTCCTTATCATATTCTTGTATAATCAGTTTACAAAAATGCGTTGTATTTGTGTCATTACTTATCTTCAATCATTTAGTGATTGGTTCGTCAGTGGTAACTGAGTCTAACATAAAGATTCCCTCTATCACTTGCGAAGTAAGGTGGCATCCTATTTATGTCAAACGTTACCCTTTCGTCTCCTATCCCCACAGATATTTCTTTTTCAAAAACACTAATTTGGGCGTGAATAGTGGCCAAAAAGGGTCTTCCCAAAATGACAGTCGAATTGGGGGTTTGATCTAGAATTACGAAGTCGGATGGGAACAGGAATTTATCAATTTTTACAAGTATGTCTTTAACTATCCCAAGTGGTGCCTTTTTTCTCATATCAGCCATTTCCACTAGCATCTCGGTTTCGCTAAGGTTTCTTAATCCCAAATACTCGAAAATATTCCTAGGTAGAACATTCACACTGGCTCCTAAATCGGCCATAGCATAAAAGTTAAAGTTACCGATCGTGCAGGGAAGCATGAAATGTCCTGGATTAGATTCCTTCGTAGGTAGTTGATCAATGGTGTTTTCTTCCTGAGAGTCAGAGAGGAAGGATATTCCGTGTAGATTCTTAAGTTTCTTAGGAGAACTGGGTCCCTCATTTTCAACAGTTACTACCTTTGCTTCTTCAGATTTTTCCTTCCTGGAACGGAGTTCTTCGGTTAATTGCTCGATCTGGGTTTCTAAGTTTTTAAGTGAGGCGTCTTGGTTCCTCGTGTTAATCTCGGCATTTTCTTTAAGCTTTTTAATCCATACCTCCATTTCAGTACTTCTTCGAGCAGATTCCTCTTGATGCTTAGCCAATAATTCTTCTAAGCTTTGCCTCCTTTCAGCATATGGTGGACGATTATCAATCTTAGTGTAGTATCCAGGTGGTCCTACACGAAATTTTCCTCCATTACTTCCGTTAAACGGTGTTGTTCGTCCAAATTCTCCATATCTGACCTCTTCCACTTGTTTAACTTCCTCGTTGAGGGGACAATCCTTGTCGAGGTGAGGTCCTTCGCAAATTTGGCATCCAACCTGGATTGCATGAACACTTTCCTTTAGCTTTTTCATGTCTCGTCCCAGGTTGTCCAACTTGTTTACTAAAGCAGCTAGTCCATCCTTG
Organism: Tanacetum coccineum; assembly: GCA_026074375.1. NCBI lineage: Eukaryota > Viridiplantae > Streptophyta > Magnoliopsida > Asterales > Asteraceae > Tanacetum > Tanacetum coccineum. Next base: position 67,154 of record BQNB010013869.1, read on the forward strand.
CTACTACTGCTTCCGATATTCCTGCTTGTTGTGCCGTCGTGCCATTTCTGAGAGTGGTCAGCCATGGTTTGAATTGCTGTGAGAGCTTCGGCTGGTCTCATCCCGGGGATGGGTCCCTGTGAATCAAGCAATTGACGGTTCATAGTGCTCAAACCCTTATAAAAGATATTTACCTTTTGATGACTGTTGATATCATGAGTAGGGCACTTGTATAGCAGGTCATTATACCGCTCCCAGGCCTGGTATAATGATTCATCTCCTTCTTGCTTGAAGTTGTGGATGTCTTCAAGCTGCTTTGCGGTCATGGAAGGTGGGCAGTACCTTTGGATAAAGGCCTTCTTGAGGAGATCCCAGGTATTGATAGTTCCTGGGGCTAGTCTGTCCACCCATCTTTTTGCGGATCCGGTAAGAGTAAAGGGAAAAACTCAGAGCATGACTGCATCTTTAGAGACTCTGGGAATATTGAATAAGCCAACGATGCTGAGGACCCGATCAATGTGATCGTGAGCATCCTCGTCTTTATTCCCGGAGAAAGTGTCTTCCCTCAGTTCGCGCATAAACTGACTCTTGATTTCGAAATTAACATTGCCTCTGATCTCGGGTTTAACCACGCCCTGTGCCTGGTTTTCTCTTGACAATGCTAGGTATTGCTCCATAGTGAGAGTAAATGAACGTATACTCCCTGCCCATGGTACTTGGTAGATAAATAGTTTTTGAAAAAAGAAGAGAAAATATTCAAATTAATACTAATTTTTAGCTCCCCGGCAACGGCACTAAAAACATGATGCATATTGTTTTTAAATATATTTTTATCAAGTTGTAAATTTATAAAACTCGATCTACCTAACGACGCACTAACGGGCAGAGAACCCAATCGTAGGTAGTATAGAATGGTAAATCTGAGGTCGTCCCAAGAGTTAAGGTGTAATTAGTTTTAATTTGAAATGTCACGTTTTGAAAATGATTTTATGATTTTAATTGAAGAAAATAGAAAAACAATACAATAAAATAAATAACTAAAATTAAAAGGATAGGAGACATTAAGAGAGAAAACATGCTAACCTAGTTAATTCATTACTATTGTTTCAAAGATAATTTCATGTGCAATGTCAAACTATGGTTTCATTACTGGATTCTAAAGTCGATAGACCTGAATGTGCATATGCAGTCTATCCTATACTTCTCGTGATTCCAAATTAGTCTCAAATTGTCTGGGAGGTAGGTTATCCAGGTTGCAGTGATTAATCCCAACTGTTCCCAAAACATATCTAATAACCTATTTGTGAGGTCTTTAATTCAGGATCAATAAGCAATATAGTGTATAGTCTAGAGAGAGAAAGTAAAGAGAGAAAGAGGGAGGAAGAGGATTAGAGAAAAGATTAGAATGAGATTAAGAAACACCTAAAGACACACACCTTACAAATGAGGTGGTGGAGGGGTATTTATACCCAATTACAGTATGAGCATGGAGCCCTTGTCTTTTAGACTTTTACCATTTAGCCCCTTTGTCTTTTAGACTTTTACCATTTAGCCCCCTTGTCTTTTAGACTTTTTCTATTTAGCTAAGTCTTATGACTTTATTTCACTTACCCTATTACACAATATTAGTATTCTATTTATTACAAGACTTCTATCTCAATAAGATCGTCACTTTTATCAATCCTAACAATCTTCCCCCAAGGGACGATCATTGAGATCTCTCTTTGATTGCATTAATGATCATCATTTTCTTATCCGTAACAATCTCCCCCTAAGGGATGATTATTGAGATCTCTCTTATGACTTTGATCTTTGAACTTTAAATCTTGTTTGTCTTGATTCTTGTTGTGTAATAGTGGTCTTGTTCCAATCATGCTCTTGTGATCTTGATCTTGATCTTTTCCTTTTTTTTCATCTTTGCCTTTGAGATATTTTCATATCAGCATTGTTTACCATGAATCCATCTTGATTTGTCTTTTGAATCTTCTAACCAACATACTCATACTTTCTTGACAGCTTATACTCTTCCTCATGTAGAACCTTTGTCTTGATCAATAACTTGATGATTTAAGGAAGTTCTTTGGTTTATCAGAGTTGCGGGAGTGTATCTTTGAACTTTGAGTATGAGAAATGAAGGAATGAATTATGACGGTGTTCTTGCTTCTGAAAGGTAGAGAATGTTTGTTGGAAGTTCTTCCCTCCCAATTGCGTTCCCCCCAAATAATCACCATTCGTATACTACTACCTTTCACATTTCTCCCCCAAAGTTGCACTCTATCGAATATCCAGCTTAAACACTTTTCTCGCCCTATTCCATGTTTAGATTCAGAAATATCCAAACTAACTGCTTCTTTTTTTGAAAAATATAATTTTTGTTGAATGATATTTGAACTTAGGTTTTTAGGCAAATTCAACAATTGAACTTCAGATTTTCTGCCAATCGACTTGTGTTTACATTGAATTTTTTGTTTTGAACCCGACTTTTTGATATGAATCCAAACAGTTTTTTGTAATTCAACTTCAAATGGTTCTTCTCCTTAATTAATGACGCCACATCGATTTTCCAACTCAATGTTTCTCGTTCAATCTCACAAAACCGTCCTAACTTTGGCTTCAATCACAATGATGTGTCTCAACTTTTGACCTTTGAACCGACTCAAACAAATACTTTATTAAGTCGTTTTTAAATGAGCATTTTCGAGTTTTAATGAGTCATAAAAATTCTCATTTTCTTTTTGCACTGTTTCCAAAAGAAATTATTTTCTCGAGACTTGTGTTGGAAGTCGATTTCAAAATCAAAACTCTTTGCCTCAGATTTTTGACAATATATTTCCAATTCCCACAATTCGAGATTTGACAATCCCTGAGTGACTTCAAATGAAACATCGTTTGACTCTTTTGAAATTCTTTCAATTTCATCATGTAAATCCTTATTCCTTATTTCCATACAAGAAGTTATGACAAGATTCTTGATATCTTCAGTTAAGGATGCTTCCAAGAGTTGATCTTTCAACAAATCATTTTGAATTCTCATTTCAACAAGAGAGACATCCATTTTGCACAAACGTATCTTTCATTACTGTTATCTCTCTGTGAAATAGATCCTGAAAAGCAATCAGGTAAATCCTTGTAATTCATTAAGAATTGGTTTAACTTGTTTTTGACAAAACTTAATACGTTCAATCTCTGCCGGTGATGTGTAAAAAATGCTTGCCCTTTTACTGTTCTGTTTTATTAACAGAGACAGCTTTTCAAAACCAACTTTTATATTGTATAACTCTTTGATCAAAGGTGACTCACTCGGCATACTTTTTGTTTCTAGAATCTTAACAGAATCTTTAACACAGGGAATAAAAGAAGATGAAAAATATGTTTGCTCAGCAGAAAGCTCTTTTTGAGGAACAAAGTCTTTATAAAGTTTGTTTCCAACATTTCAGAGCGATTGGTTTGAATCACATTAACTCTTGAACTTTTTCATCTTTTTGAAACTCATTCATTTTTAATTGACTCTTTTCAGCATCCTCAAGAGTTTCCTCAGAATCAAACACATGCAGTTGTTCATTTTTATCACAAAGTTCAGAAGTACGATACAACTTAGGAATTTTAGCATAAGCTTGTGAAAGAACAAAAGGGCCGTTATATCCCACACCCGACTTATGTAAGTTGTCCTTAAAAGCTTTTTGTTCACTTGTAAGCAACCGAAGTGTGTCAGTTGATCTGCCCATTTTACAAACAACGTTTTCAAGATCTTTAATTTTATCTTGTAACTGAATAGAATCATTAAGATATTTTTCCTCTTTGTCACGTTGTGTTTGTTTGAAAATCGTTTGTGTCTTTTGAAGTAATTGAACTATTTTCTCGTTTGATCCCATTTTCTCTATTTATCACAACGAACCCAAAAAATTTCAACACGGACTCAAAAATTCAATCCAAAGAATCAATCACTTCTCGAAAAATCTATTCGAAATTAAAACGTGATCCAAAACATTTAGTACCCAAAAAAATATCTCAACTCAATGAATATTTAACAATCATGTCCTTGGAAATTTATACACACAATATCTGACTACACCACATCCCAAAATTCATTACATATGCAAAAAAAATCACGTCATTTAAAAAATTTACTAGCCCAATTTGTTTATATATTTTCAAATAGAACAAAATCAGGCCCAACGCACCTTGAGTATCTAACAAAATCACTAGCCCACTTCTACTAACCCTAAATCTTAGTAATATATAAGAGACACACACTTATTGTCTAACCCTAACCTTATCAAACACATACGCCACACTCTTTTCTTTGTTCTTTTTGATAAAACACAGCCACAAGCTCAAACTATGATGCCTCCTTATCAACTCTCTTAATAATTAAAAACTCACAACTCAGCCACAAGCTCAACACCAGACTCCACTGATTTCTACTCTCTATTTTCTTATGATTATTTCCTTCATACGACAAAGGCACAGATCCAATACTCACAACTCACACTTTTCAACACACAAATGTTACTTCTTCTTTTGCTTATCAAAAAAGAAAAGACTCCTTCTTTGAGTCCAAGATTTTAGAGAGAACACTGGTAGGTATTTTGACCTTGATATCTTTGTTTTTAGATTTGTTTGAATCGAAACAAAAGGAGAGGTGGAACACTCTTGTTCTTTTTCTTTCTTTTGATGGTATGTTTGTGTGAAAAAGATATTTAAAGATCTATAAATCTCAAGAGAGATACCAAACAAAAACCAAACTGAGATCTTTCTTATTTTTCGTTTTTGATTATTTCATTGAATCGAAAATAAGTGTTTCGAGTTTGGATATGTTCCGAGATTGGTTTTTGGATCAGTGATGAGACTATCTTTTGCGCTAAGAATCTATAAGATCTTGCTAATTTTTAAGCACAAACACACAAAGATGATTACTGAGATCTTGTTTTATCTATGAAATATATTGTTTAAACATAAAAAATGGTAACCGAGATCCTTGAAAACTTGATGATTCGCCTTTTTCTTTTCCGAGTTTGGTGTCCGAAAGGAAGATTGAACTTAACAATCTTGTTATGATTCTTTCTTTGTTATTTTCAAAATCAAACAGAAGTTAAGCTTCTAAAAAATATGGTGTGCTTTCTTTTATCGATCCGAGTTTGATCGTGTTTCTGAGTTTTGGTGTTTAGAGTAAGATTGTGGATTATATAATGGGAACTTTAGTGCTATGTTAACTGTTAAAGAAACTTTGACACTTCCTTGTTACTATCACAAAGATAATTACTGAGATTTTAAAAAAAAAAAAAAAAAAACCCCCTTTTTTTTTTTTATCTTTTACTTTTTTTTATTTTTTCTTTTCTTTTAGTTTTTCGTGTTCAAACTCGGTAACGATTTCTGAAAATGATCTTTTGACGAAATTTAAACAAATCAGTGATGTTTATGAATTTACACAAAAAATATTTCGAGATTAGTACTAATTTGTGTAACGCAAAAAACTGAGATCTGTTTTCCTTTTGATTTCAATCTCGATAACACCGACTTTGATCGGTCAACTGCTTGTAGAAAGTCTAAAGTCTGAAAAATCAGTTACACAACTGAGTTTGACCAGTCAAAGTTGTTGTAACAAACTTTTTCCGAGTTTGACCAGTCAACCTTTCAAAAATGAGTATTGAAACAACTTTTACTGAATTTGAACTGCTGAATTTGATTTTAAGCACAATTAAGCAAATTTTGAACAAATTTTGCCACGACTCTTACGATAGAACCGTAAGAAATCAATCTCAGTTGCATAGAACACAACTGAAATTAGCTCAATAAGTACAAAAGTCACTCAAATAAGCAGTTTTGACTCTTTGACCAAAAAGAAGCAGATTTGACTCGAAATAAGCAAATTTAGTAATTTTAGACACGAAAACCAGAATAAACACAGCTGATCAGGACCGAAAAAGCACAAAATAAGCTCAAATAAGCTCAAAATAAGCTCGAAATAAGCTGCTGAATAAGCTGACGAAATAAGCTGCTGAAATAAGCACTCTTAAACCACACTAAATCGCTCATGCAGCTCTGATACCACTTGTGAGGTCTTTAATTCAGGATCAATAAGCAATATAGTGTATAGTCTAGAGAGAGAAAGTAGAGAGAGAAAGAGGGAGGAGGAGGATTAGAGAAAAGATTAGAATGAGATTAAGAAACACCTAGAGACACATACCTCACAAATGAGGTTGGTGAGGGGTATTATACCCAATTACAATATGACAATGGAGCCCCGGTCTTTTATATACTTTATACATATAGCCCCATTTCACTTTTAGACTTTTAAGTACCTTGAGTGCGCCTTGTCATTTAGACTTTTTTTTTTTTTCTATTTAGCTAAGTCTTGTGACTTTATTTTAGTCACGAGCCTTTCACTTACCCTATTACACAATATTATTATTCTATTTATTACAAGACTTCTATCTCAATAAGATCATCACTTTTATCAATCCTAACACTATTAAGATTATTAACCCCCTTTGAAAGAGTTCCTGTGCTTTTTAAGTATCGAGTGATTTATGCGGTGACCAGTCAGTTCCTACACCAGGTAAAGAGTTAGTGATCCTCCCTAGTACCCATTAGATCCCACCATGACAAAGGTAATCAATTAGTGTGTGGGACAAGCTAGGTTCCAAAATCACAACAATACTAAAACCAAAACCCCGGGTTAACACATATTCAAGTTTTGGAAATCTAATGAAACCATAATTTAACAGGAAACAATCATAACAAAAGTAAATTCATAACCAGGCCAGCACTTTAAGTTCTTAGCCGCTCATGGTAACGGAAACAAAGTAAGAGATAGAAGAAATCATATATTGAAAACTCATAATTCTTACAGGATTCGTAATTTGAACGATTAAATACAAAAAGTAAGTAAAGTGTGATCTCCCTTGGACTCCAGGTGGAATTCTTTGAAGGTTGGAAGCCTTTGTCGCCTCTCCAATTGGCTGTGGAGGAAGTGATGTCGGAATAGCTTGAATGAGGCCTCTATTTATAGTTATCGTACCTGTTACGGCGTAACCAATAAAGGTGTTACGCCGTAACCAACTTACACGGCATTCCATAATTAAGCAGCTGTTACGGCGTAACCAGATATGGTGTTACGCCGTAACCTTCATATAACTTCCATATGTACGTGATCTTCATTCCATATTTGTGGATCTTCATGGTTACGGCGTAACTGGATAAGGTGTTACGCCGTAACTATAACTTTGACGAGATTTCCTTCCAAATATAGGGTTACGGCGTAACTAGATATAGTGTTACGCCGTAAAGTCTTCCTTGATCTTCGTACTTGCTTAATTTATGTTACGGCGTAACCATTTTTGGTGTTACGCCGTAACATTCTTCAGAATTTACACATTAAGTCCTTTTTCCCTTGTTTCTTGTCACTTTCCTACATTTCACCTAAAAATTACAAAATAATAGAGAATATTTGATGTTATCATATTTCCTTCAAATGCCTTCCAAATGCTAAATACATAAAAAGGAACGATTAAGTACCTATTTGGGGCATAAATGCATGATTTAGGGGGTTAAATAACCCCGAAAAAGTGTATAAAATGCCACCTCATCAAATACCCCTACACTTGGGATTTGCTTGTCCTCAAGCAAATGGGCTTTTCTACCTAGACAATAGCAATATGAGGGTCATTTAACCTACTCTTTAAAAGTATTTTACAACGCAACCTTCTAGACCTCGTTATTAAAAGCACGGAAAGTATATACTAGCACCTCACATAAGTGTTTGGGATTCTCTCTTTCTCTCGGGTGTATAATGAATTATAACATAATAGGGAAACAGAAAATCAACACTCATTACCTGTCATAGCATATAAATTACCATAGGTTTAGTAAAGGATCAAACCTCCACCGCTAGGCGCAAGCATTATTCATTACTATCTAAAAGGACTTTTAAAGGGTTGTGGGGTGTAGGTGTAAGATAACATATAATGGAAACAGAAACGGATGAGATACATTTAGGTGGCTTTGGGTGAATTTGGAGTGGGAGGGTTAGCTAATTGTTTATACGAATACACACAAGTTTGGTTGCTAAGCCAAGACTCGGAAGAAGATATACAAACTCTACACAACTCTACATCAATATCTTTCTTTTTCTTGTCTATATTTTTTTGAACTTAATACATCATAACATGGGGTTTATAATATGTACCCCTACACTTGAGCTATTACATGCTCGATATTTACAATCTAACTAATGACCCGATTTGAGGTGGATCAAAATAACACGGAGATCATCTAACAAATGTATGGGGGTATTGACTTAACTTTTCTTTCCCATTATTCCACGAAATAAATGCTACCATGAATCCTAATTGTCCCAAAACTGTATTTACAAGGATAAGGACTTAGCAACCGTGTACTCAAATAATTAACTTGGGTTAAAACAATAATATACTAAAAGTGAGTACATACAAGGTAGGCTAAGGCGATTTGAGTGTAAAGATTGGTTTAAAGGTGACAATGCTCTTCATTAATAGTCCAGAATCCACTAAAAATTACAAGAACCATGAAAAAGGATAGGCTCAGAAGGTTGTACAAGGGGTATCATGCACTAATAATGAGTGCATGGCAAGGGTGTAGGATAGTTATATGATCGGTGTGGCCATCATAACAATTACAGGTTTAAAACATGGGTTAATCCTAGTGCCTCTTATCAAGCAAATCCTAATACTCACTATGCAGTCTCAGAATGCATCACAAAACAAGTTCTAGAATTTAATATACTACCGGTACACTCATATAATTTAATACCGATACCAATGCTCCAGAAAAGGCGACAAAACCACATATACACATCTGTAACGACGAAATAGACACACATGATTGCTCACTCCTTAACTCGAGAAAGCTAAAGGTATAAACTATCTTGGGTATCAATAATGGATACCCGAATTCCTAAAGATCTAAAGGTGAACCTCACATTTTTGGGGTGGAATTCTGAGGGTTTTGTGCTAGTCATACACATTCCTATCTATGAGACGCTATTAATACTTGGTTTTCGTTGGTATGTGTCATAAAAAAATTTAGTCAAAATTACCTTTTATGCTATATTTTGATATATCACCCATCATTTAAGGAACAAAGCAAATGACAAATGAATGAATAGTTTTTAAGGCTTATTTTCCCCCTACACTTAAGTTGA